>CAUYRH010059922.1:0-27343 GCA_963574655.1 Perodicticus potto | reverse complement strand
TGCCTCTTTCTCTTCCCTGCTCGGCAACTCACCTTTTGGGGGAATGGTGGCTGCTGGCCACTGTTTACCTCACCAAACAGCTGCTGGGTGTACATTAAAGTCTCCATTTTGGCCATTTCTAGCCTCAGGCCAAGTAAAGGTAGAGGAGAGGGGGTGGCAAAAGAGGCTTCTAGAATCTTCAAGGTTTATGTGCGTGTGGCCGTTCATATAAAACTCACATTAAAGTGACATAAACCCAAGTTCATTTGTGTTGGGGTTTTGTTTGTGTTCATTTACAGATCTCATATAGTTTTATAATGGCTTAAGAGTTCTAAGTGGGCTCAGCGCCTGTAGCATGGTGGTTATGGTGCTAGCCACATACACCAAGGCTAGCGGGTTCCAACCCAGCCTGGGCCAGCTAAACAACAATGACAACTGCAACAAAAAAATAGCCGGACATTGTGGCAGTTGCCTGTAATCCCAGCTACTTGGGAGGCTGAGGCAAGAGAATCGCTTAAGCCCAAGAGTTTGAGGTTGCTGTGAGCTGTGACACCATGGCACTCTACTGAGGACGACATAGTGAGACTCTGTCTCAAAAAAAGAGTTCTAAGCAAAAAGAGTTTATGCCTCATTCTATGTGTATGTTATGTATTTTAAACAATGTAAGAACCATCTAGTTCACACTGGGAGATCTTCGATTTTTCTCTTTAAAGTTTAGGAAACACCTGCTGTAGGGTAGTCTCCATTTGGCTAACAATTTGAAAGTTGTGACGTTCTGCTCAGCCTCCTGCCACTTCTTATGGGAACTCTCCCGACTGAAGCTCACCCACGGTGTAGTAGCCCCCAGACAGGGGGAACCTGGATAGAGCCCTTGGATTCTCTCCCCTGGAGAGAGCTTGGGGGGATTCTAGACAGCTTCTGTGGTGGGCACAGCTGGAGAATTTCAAGTTGGGGGCTGCCTCAGGTCCTACCTCGTGGACTGCCTTGCTAGCAGAGAGGGGACAACTGGCATGGCTAAGCAGGAAGGGGGAGGGTGACTGTCATGGCTAAGCAGAGAGGGGGAAGGTGACTGTCATGGCTAAGCAGAGAGCAGCCGAGAAGAGTTGAATGTGCTATTGGCACTGGAGTCCATGGGTCAGCTCAGCCACATGTGTGGTCAGGTTTTAAGATAGCCCAGACCTTTGTGACAAACATGCCTTTTTGCTTAAGCTGATATGAGTTGGGTTCTTCACCCTGCAGCATAGGCATCCAGGGTATTCCATATGGTGTTTTGGCCAGGATGGTATGAGTACCCCAAGCCTGCCCTCACCATGACTGCTTTGTCATTGAGAGGCATTGGGTAAATAGAAAACACTTTCAGGGCAAGGCAAAGGACATTGCTGTGGCTGGGGTGCGGGCTGCCATCCTAAAAGGGTGTCCCTCCTAGTACTGCTGTCCCAAGGAGCCTGAGGAAAGGAGGAGAAGCAGAGCTTGGGGCATCCCTAGAGGCTGGAGGAGGTCTGGCCGGAGTGCCAGGGCCTAGCCTTTGGGGGAGGTAGGAACAGGTGCCAGGCCAGACCTCACAGCTTTGTGTTTGGGTGGGAGAAGAAAAAGGAAGAGAAAGTGCCACATTAGGCAGTGAATGGGGTTGGAGTGCACTCAGCCCACCACTATTGTTTAGGACCCTCTAACCCCCAGCTGTAGGGCAGGGGGAAGGCGTTTATGCTCTGTGGTCTTCCAGCTGCGTCTTCTGAACCCAAGCTTTGAGAAAGTGCCCTGTGCCAGCAGGGGGCGTCTGGGTATGTGATGATACCTTCCTTCATATGGACCCCACTCAGAAGCTGACCACCAGGTCCCAGGGAGGCCATTGTCCTCATCACATCAACTCTTGGGCCTCTGGGAGCTGCATGTCTTTGTTGATTGGGAGTTGATAAATACTGGATGGTTTCCTCAGTTCTTTAATACACCTACTTGGAAATTTCTGTGTCACTGGAAGTCCTTTCTGGCCTACGTGCAGATGAACTTTTTAGTTGTGTGAGGGCTTTAAGTGGCTCAGTTGACAGTAGAGCAAGAATGAGACTTGTCAAAGTCTCAAGTTGTAGGAGAGAGAAGCGCAGACACACCCTGGCGTGTGCTATCTCCGGTCCTAAACAGGGAGCCCTTACAGTGGGCTGCCCTGCTCAGTGCAGTGTTCCCGTTACCTTTCTCTGTGATATTGGGAAATGTATGTGGGAATTGAACTACAAATGAAGCCTGGTGTGTGAGTGAGGGAGTGATGTATAGAACACTGGGTTCATTCACCCCAAGAAAAGCCTCTAGGATGGTGCCTGTAGCTCACTGGGTAGGGGGCTGGCCACATACACCCAGCTGGCCAGTTAAAACAACAATGACAACTGCAAAAAAAAAAAAAAAAAAAAGAAAGAAAAAAATAGCTGGGCATTGTGGCAGGCACCTATAGTTGCAACTACTTGGGAGGCTGAGGCAAGAGAATTGCTTAAGCCCAAGAGTTTGAGGTTGCTGTGAGCTATGATGCCACGGCACTCTACCCAGGGTGACAGCTTGAGACTCTTGTCTCCAAAAAAAAAAGGAAAAAAAAAAAGAAAAGCCTCCAGAATCCCTGGTTCTAACCCCTGAGAGTGCCCATGCCTAGAAAGGGCAGGGCAGTAAGGTAGCCAAAAGAGGTTTGGCTACCCCCAGCATGGCACTAAGCTTGCACCCCATTTGTGATTTTGTTACATTTCTTATGATGTGGCTCTAGATCAAGCCTCTCTGTTTATCTTTGTGTCCCTAAGGCCTGGGCCATATTTGACTCTCAACTGCTTGATAAAGTCATCTCCAGTTTGTGGAGAAGAGACAGCATGAGGTGCAGAAGTGAGAAAGTGGAGGTGTTGAGGAAAAAGAGGCTGAAGTGTGCTTGGTGGGAGGGCTTGTCAGCGGAGGCTGGGGAGGAGCCCCCACAGGCTGAGGCTGCTTCTGAGACATCCCCAGCGCTGCAGCTCCTGGAATTGACAGGTCTCCCTCATCTCCCAGATTGTGAAAGCCCACACCTACAAAGTGGTACTTTTCTTGCTCGGCACAAACATTTTAAAGCACTTTTTCCAGGGTGGCTAATTTTCAAATTACTTCCTACAGAAAGTCCCCTGAAGGTACATGATTTATAGCAGAACCACAGGGGCTGAGCTGTAATTCTAACCAGGTTGTACCGAGGACCTCCCAGAGAAGCTGGGCTTCAGGAAGGACAGGAAGGAAGTGAGGGAGCTGCCTTCTGTCTCATCTGAGGAGGAGCAGTCCTTGAGAAGGTGGCTGGCGTAAAGGCTGCCCCAGACGGCTAGGACGCCAGAGCCGGGGCAGGATGGAGCCTCTGCGGGGAGGTTCGTGGGCACAGACTATGGATGCTGTGGGAGGGACATTGATCAGAAGCCCAGGGCATGGGTGCTGGGGTGCTCAGTGGGTTGAAGTTGTGCCTCTCTATGGGAAAGACCGAGCCGACTGAATTAGGCATGGGTGTGAGAGGAAGAGGAGGCCAGGAGGCCTGCACTGATTGTGTTACTTGCTTGGAGCAAGTGGAAGGAGGAGACTGCCACGGACTGAGATGGGGAAACTTGAGGGGAGGGGAGAGAAAGCTGATGCACTCTGGGCTTGTTCTCCTCTGCCCTGTTGTTTAAAGGGGTATTCGTGCACCTATCCAAGGTGTCTCAGTCTGTTCCAGCTGCTATAACAAAACACCTGAGAATATCTAATTTATGAACAACAGAAATTTGTTTCCTACAGTTCTGGAGGCTGGGAAGTCTGAGGTCAAGGTGCAGGCCTTTAGAGGGCCTTCTTGCTGTGTCCTCACATAGTGGAAGGTAGAAGGGCAAAAACAGCTTAGCTGGTTCCCCGTAGTCCTTTTATAAATCACTGATCCCAAACATGAAGGTGGAGCCTTCATGGCCTGATCACCTTCGGAAGGCCCACCTTCTTAATACCATCACACTGGTGGTTAAGTTTCTTTTTTTTTTTTTTGAGACAGAGCCTCAAGGTGTCACCCTAGATAGAGTGCTATGGCATCACAGCTCACAGCACCCTCCAATTCCTGGGCCCAAGAGAGTCTCCTGCCTCCGCCTCCCAAGTAGCTGGGACTACAGGCGCCCGCCACAACGCCCGGCCATTTTTTGGTTGCAGCTGTCATTGTTTGGCAGGTCCGGGCTGGATTCGAACCCGCGACCTCAGGTGTATGTGGTTGGCGCCTCAGCCCGTTGAGCCACAGGCACCGAGCCGGTGGTTAAATTTCAACACATGAATTTGGGAGGATACTTTCAGACCACAGCAAAAAGTGAGTGACTGACTCCTTCAGAGTTTGGGGATGTGTATTTGCCTCCAGCCTCAGGCATTATGTTATAACAGTTGCCATGTTTACTAAAGTAATGAGGCGTGTTAGTTGATTAAATGAGGTTAACTCATTGTGTTACTGCCTGTTCACTGTCAGTGGCAGAGAACAGGGCTTGGGGAGTGGGGAGCAGGAGGTTAATGATTGAACATTTCTCCTGGTGAGCTCATACTCTCCCCACCCCAATCAGGTGGCTCGTGGGTGAGAAGAGATGCAAATTGCTATGTTGTTTCTTGTCTCCCTGTGCTGGATTTTCTAAAGCACATTACTTTCCTGCATTTAACCACTAGCAGCCCTGGACTAATAGTGTTTTGCAGCTTGCTCATGTGTTAAATGTTCTTTGAGTCAGAGCTTTACTCACACACTCTCTCTTTCTCCCTGTGCAGACACGGGAGCAGGGAGTGGGCAAGAGCTCTGAGGGGAGTGAGGAAGCAGGCTGTCTAGCACAGGAGGGCTGTGTACTGTCCCTTAGGAACATGGTCCTAATAGATGTCTAGCCTGGAAGGACAATATCCACCACGACTCACTAGGGGCTGGGATCTGCTTCTACACTTCCCTGATTGTAGGGCCATGCATTCCTTCCAACAGCAGCTGTTTTTGTGTTTCACAGGTGAGGAAACTGTGGCACAGAAATGATACTTTGTGGAAGGTCATACCAAGGTTCATGGTTCACCAAGTCTGATGCTGTTACCCAGGCTCCCCACACTACGTCACATTGCCTCAAGGAAAAGTCCTCTGTTCACATGTCCTTCCCAGCAACAACCTTTATGACTAATTTTTGGTTTGAAAACACAGTCACTATAAACTGCAGTATAAGCAAAGTGCCGTGGACCTTGGTGAAGAGTTCTAGTTGGAGGAGTTAGAGAAGGTTGGAAAGTTGGATAAAACTCAAGTAGACTTAACTGTGCAGAGAGGGCTTCCAGGCTCACTGGTGGCCCCAGAACAAGCACCATGGGGGCCCGGTTTCAGGGGAGGTTAGGAAAAGCTAAGGCGAGAATCCAGCATGGCTGGCAGCCTGTGTGCCAAGCTCTGCGTGGGCGTTTTACCTGTTTCTTTAGATATGTGCTTGTTTGTATGTGTCCTGGTGAGGCTGGTGTTATTCCTATGGTATGGATCATGAAACTGACGCTGAAAGAAGCTTGGCAATCTTGCACAGTCACCTATGGAGGAGGAAGGATCTGAAGTGGCATTAACTGAGCAAGTCTAGCTTTGGGACTCAAAGCTTGACCCAGGGGTCCAGGTTGCAGAAAGACAGGTGTTGAGAGAGTTTTAGTCCATTTGCTGCAGCTGTAATAGGATACTAAAGCCTGGGTAGTTCATAAAGAATAAGAATTTATTTCTTACAGTTTTGGAGGCTGGAAAGTCCTAGAGCATGCTACCCATATCTGGTGAGGGTCATCCCCTGGCAGAATGGGGAAAGGTGGAAGCTAGCATGAGGGACAGGAAATCAGACTGGACTCAAACTTTTTATCAAGAGCTGACTCCTCTCTCCAGCATTAATCCATTCATGAGGGTGGAACCCTTATGACCTCATCACCTCTTAAGGGTCCCACCTACCAAAACTGTTATAATGGCAATTATGTTTTCAACACGTGGACTTTAGGGGGACACATTCAAACCATAGCAGCAGCCTTCTGTGGAACAGAGTATCTGGCATGTGGTGGGGCCAGAGCACAGGATGGGCTTGCTGGGCCTCCCTGGGCCCTTTCCTTAGAGCTCTTCTGGGTCCCTTCTATGCTTGTCCTTGTCCTGGGGCATCTGGCCTTGTGCCTAGTCAATACCTCTTTGAGGTGAGCGGTATTCCTTACAGTTTATGGTAGGGAACCATATCTGACTTTATTTTAACAATTAAGAACTATCCTAGGCAGTTGGTTTTTGTTTGACAGAGAAAAATGAAAGATTTGCTTGCTTCCAGCATTCTCAGGCCTACAATAGGATGATGATGAGGACCTAGGAGTGAGACAGCAAAGGGGTAAAGATCCTTCAAAGTGGATAGATTAAAATAAATGCTTACCGCCATCCCTGCCTCTCAGATCCTGTCCCATACCCACCCCAGCAGGCCTCCCCACTTTATAGACCATGGTGGTTCCTCTAGTGTTTAATCTTCTCTCCTTTGCCTTTTTGGGTGGCCCTCTCAAGTTGGCCATGTTTAAGCCCAAGGTCACACCCTCCTCTTCTTATACCCACTGTATTATTTTCTTTGCATTAAAACTTGATTCATAGCTTTTAATTTTCTGAGTTGTCATGTCGAGGCATTCATTCATCGATTCATTCATTCCTTCATTCCAAATATAACCCAGAGGAGGTTTCTGTTGCCAGCACCTATTGCTGTGGAATAGTCAGAAGCCAGCCTTCCTGGGTCTTGCCGTGTGTGTGCCACACGTTCCCTTGCTGATGACTGACCTGAGTAGATGCTTGGGGCAGAATGTGAGCTCTTGCCGTAGTGGGTGTGCTGAGCCTGTCCCGCTTGTGGGCTGCCTTTTCCCTTGAGTGGAGCCTTCAGTTTGCTGGTCACGCTTGCCCTTGGTCATTGTAGAGATGCTGCTCCTATTCCTCTGTTGGCCTTGCCCTGTCCTCGTCACTCATCCCTGTTGCCATAGCTGTCTGGCCTCTGACACATTCAGTTTGTGTCAATGGAAGCTGCACTCCACCCACCCTGTGCCCACCCTGGCATTTGCACCTGTGCTGCTACTGTTCTCTTATTGGCTATGCTTCAATAACTGATGGCCCTGAAACCCCCAAGGGTCCCAAGATGCCTGTTAGGTACAGACCAGATCTGGATGGAGCCCTGGGTAGCATAAATTCCCAGCCAGCTCTAGGAGATCATGGAAACAGAGGTTGATCTGGGGTGCTTTGGTAGTGATTGGGTCACTTTTGGGTTGGATTAGCAGCTCTAGGGACCCCTTTAGTGAACCTGCCTTCTTGGCCCTAAAGCCATCTCCACAGCAGCAGGTGTGATGAGTCTAAGCCTTCCATTTAGCAGGGGTGTCCAACCTGTGGCCCATGGGCTGCAGGGAATATTGGGAGTGGGGAGGTACAGGGGATGTGTTCAGGTGGCCAGAGCCTGACCTGAAGTTAGAGAGGAGGTGTGATATTGTGAAATATATGTTTGGTCTTCTTCCCCCTTTTCCTGACACTTAGCTGTGTAAGTGGAGTGGTAAGAGTCATTTGTATGTTAATGAGGTGATTGGTGTTTGGGGCTCCTAGATTGCCTTAGGATGGGGCTGGTTGCTGGGAAACCAATCACATGGCTAGAGGGCTGGCACTTTAAGTCCCCCAACCCTCCCTGTCCTGGTCCTGGGCTCAGAGAAAGGCTGAAGTTCGAGGTGATAAACCAATGGCCAGTGGTTTAATCAGTCATAACCTATGTGATGAAGTGTTCATTAAAAACCCAAAAGGACTGAGTTCTGGGAGCATCAGGATAGCTGAACACGTAGAGGTTCTTGGAGGGTAGCATACTGGAGAGGGCATGGAAGCCTCAGCCCTTCCTGCAAGCCTTGCCCTAGGCGTCTCTTCCATCTGACTGTTTATCTGTAATCTTTGTAATATTCTTTATAATCAGTAAAAGTAAGTAAATGCTTTTCTGAGTCTTGTGAGCTGCTCTAGCAAATTAGTTGAACCCAAGGAGGGGATTTTAGGAATCCCTGATTTATAGCTGGTTCATCAGAAGTGTAGCTGGACTCTGGACTGGTCTCTGAAGTGGGCAACAGTCTTGTGGGACTGAACCCTCAGCCTGTGGGATCCCAAACTGTCTTCAGCTAGGTAGTGTCAGAACTTAATGGGGTTAGAGCATACCCAGTTGGAGTCCATTGGAGAATCTGCTGCAGAATCTGATTGCTTGGTGCCTGGGGAAATGTGCCTTCCCCCCTGCATCTGGGGTCTCAGAAGTATTCAGTGTTTTGAGAGTATAGCAGGAGAAGCTGAGCTTTTCCTGTATCTCTCAAGGGGTGGAAAGTTTGTCTGATTGACTACCCACTAAAGGGGAATTTTTATTTCTCTTTATTTTCCCATTTCCTACAGCCCTCTGGTAGTCTCCCCACTCCCCATAGGTTTTTTTCATCATGAGTTGGCCATCGCTTATCCAAAGAACAAAGCATCATTTCCCCCCAAGCATTGTGCAGTATTAACTGGTGATTATGATTTCTTTATACCCATTTCTGGGAATGCCTGATATATCCCAGACTTTAGTCCGGGTAACTAACACTTGCTGTTGTAACAAAACACTCAAAACCTCTCTGGCTTCATGCAACAATGGTTTATTTCTTACTTAAGCTAAGCCCAGTATAGGTTGTATGTGGGGAAAGGGTGGGTAGTGGGCTGTGTTCCACACAGTTTCAGGAATTAGTTTCTTTCCATTTGGCAGGGGTGTCCAACCTGCAGCCCATGGGCTGCATCTGGATTATCTGAGGTCTGTTTTGCTTATCTGTGATTTTGGATATTGTGAAAATCAGGTTCAGACCTTTTTTATGCTCATCATTTTTTTTTTTTTTTTGCAGTTTTTGGCTGGGGCTGGGTTTGAACCCGCCACCACCGACATATGGGGCCAGCGCCCTACTCCTTTGAGCCACAGGCACCGCCCTATGCTCATCATCTTTTGTTAGTGTATGTGTATTTAATGTGTAACCCAAGATAGTTTTTCCAATGTGCAGCAGAAAGTAAAAAAGGTTGGATACCCTTGATTCTAGTGATTTCATGTTACCCTGGGGTGGATAATTGGGAAATTATCCACCAATCCACTGTATCCAGCCAGGTATTCAGGAAAGAAAGAGATATAGGAATAATAAGCAGTTTTACTATCTATGTCTAGGTGGGGACCCATCTTTTCAGCGCTCGGTCACATAAGCGGGCTAGGGAAAATATAGTGTCTCTGTGCATAGGAAAAGGATCCCAGGAACAGAACGTGCGGGCGGGGAAGTGCGGCCTCTGTGACAGACCTTGATGGTTCACTTACCCAGCAGGGGTTTGTCTATGGCAGTGGTTCTCAACCTGTGGATCGTGACCCACAGGAACTGTATTAAAGGGTTGCAGCATTAGGAAGGTTGAGAACCACTGGTCTATGGTTAGACTTGAGCTAGGCACCCAGGAAGCGATGGAAGAAGCAAGGAGTGTTTAAGTCTGGTGCTCAGAAGACACGTGATGCCCGTTCCACACGTGGTCGTTCCATGGTCACAGGTAGAAGTACATTATTGTGAGGTACAGACTGGTTTGGCTGTGCCAGGAGAACCCCAATTAGGAAAGGTCTGTCTACAGGAAATGCTCCATGCAGGAAGGTGATATTTGTCTCAGGTCATTACTCATAGTAATTTTCAGTGCCAGTGAATGGTGTGATGCCTCATTGATCTGTGATTTTACCTGTCCTGGATTTGGGGTTTTTCAGAGAAAGTTCTTCCTCTTTCTGCCTCTTAAAGGAGCCTCTTTCTCAGGGGCTGCTTGCTCATGCTCTGTCTCACTCAACCTTTTCATTTTTTTTTCTGTATTGCCTGTATTTGGGGAGCAGGGGCACAGTGAAGGTTCCAGCCCATTTGCTGCCCACAGAGACAGCAGGGGGTAGGGGTGCAATTAGGGGCCCCCAGTTGTACTTGAGCTTTTTACTTTGGGTCCCAGCAGGTATAGTTTGTTTTTCACTTCTATGTGATCTTCAAAAAAATCACCCTGTCTGTGCTTTCATGACCTTGTTTGTACACACGCTTTTTTTTTTTTTTTTTCCCAGAACAACAATTTTAATGGCACATTTATTTTACCGTATGAACTTCCTTAGTGGTAAGCACTGAGTTAATCACAACTTTTCATTTTAAGCACTCTTGCTATACAAATGTTTATATTAATAGTTACATCTTTGTGTTAAATGATTACTTCTATGGAATAAATTCTTCATCAGAAAATTGTTAGACTGCAGGATATAGATACTACTAAATCATTTGATAGCTTCCTCTGACATCTTATTTCTGAAATTTTGATCTGTGAAATTACTCATATCTTTACCTCCACCCTGCTACTGGAGGTATACACCATGTCCTGCTCAGTAGGGCACACGCTTTTAAAGTTGCACATGCTTTAAAAAAGTGGCTCAAGCCTGAAATCTCAGCTCTCTGGGAGGCTGAGGTGGGTGGATTGACTGAGCTCAGAAGTTTGAGACCAGCCTGAGCAATAGCAAGACCTCTTCTCTACCAAAAATAGAAAACCTTGGTGGCACCTGTAGTTCAGTGGGTAGGGTGCCGGTCACATACACCCAGGCTGGAGGGTTCGAACCCAGCCTGGGCCAGCTAAAACAATGACAACTGCAACAAAAAGGTAGCTGGGCATTGTGGCAGGCACCTGTAGTCCCAGCTACTTTGGAGGCTGAGGCAAGAGAATCGTTCAAGCCTAAGAGTTTGAGGTTGCTGTGAGCTATGACCCCATGTTACTTTACCGAGGGCAACATAGTGAGACTCTGAAAAAAAACAAAAAATAGAAAAACTAGCTGGGCGTTGTGGTAGGTGCCTGTAGTCCCAGCTACTTGGGAAGCTGAGCCAAGAGGACTTTTGAGGTTCCTGTGAGGTATGATGCCGTGGCACTCTATCCAGAGTGACAGAGTGGGACTCTGTCTCAAAAAATAACGTAAAGGCTCAGTGCCTGTGGCTCAAGCGGCTAAGGCGCCAGCCACATACACCTGAGCTGGCGGGTTCGAATCCAGCCTGGGCCCACCAGACGACAGTGATGACTGCAAACAAAAAATAGCTGGGCGTTGTGGCAGGCTCCTGTACTCCCAGCTACTTGGGAGGCAGAGGCAGGAGAATCACTTGAGCCCAAGAGTTGGAGGTTGCTGTGAGCCGTGATGCCATGGGACTCTATCCAGGGTGACAGTTTGAGGCTCTGTCTCAAAAAGAAAAAGAAATAAATAATGTAAAGTAAAATACAATAGCAAAATAAAATAATAAAAATTATTCTTGAAAGAACCCCAGTGAGTAAGGTGGACAAAAGTGGAGCTCTCGTGGTTGATAATCTTAACCCTCTCACTTCCTGCCCAATGGCCCTTGAGAGGTTACTGAGGCACAGAGACCTCCAGAACTTCAGACCTGAGATTCCTTAGTTCTGCAGGCAGAGAGGGCAGACTGACCTTTCCAAGACTGGTTCTTAGGGTCCTTGCCATCTCACCAGTGTGAATCCTAATACCCCTGCTATCTTACTGGTGCTCCTTCCACCCACTCCCCTGTCCCCTACATGTGAAGGGGACGTTAGTGGGATGGAACCATGATGTCCATTCCATGACTTGGGTCCACCTGTCAGAAGGAGTCACATGACCTAGCACAGGGAGGGGAGGAAAGGAAGGAAGGACTTGGTTTCAGGAGTTAACTCTTTCTTTGCTTTTTCTTGACCCAAAGAAAAGATGCCAGCCCTGTAGGCAGCTCCCACACACTTCTCTCTCCTCTTTAAGCACAGTTTTTCTTCCTAATGAGCTCTAGTCTTCAAATGGAACTGGGAGGAAAAATGGGACCTTGGGAATATAGGAATCCTTGGTGAATTACCTCAAATTAATGAGACTAAGAAGGGAAATAAAATTCAGTTGTGCAAATTAGCTTCCTGTTCTGGGTCTTGATGACTTAAATTGGGTATTCTAATTAAATGGCCTCAAATAACTGTGAAGTGACTTCTAAGATCTTTTTGACCTAAAAGTTTCTCTGACCTGTGAACTCTCTAATGTGTAAAATTAGTCTGTAGATTTTCCCTTTTAAACATTTCTATGTCCAGAAACCTCACAATGCCTATAACACAAATCACTCTTCCTAAGGGAGGGCAGGCAGGTGGAGTGGGCCCTGAAGGGGGAGGCGGAGGGCACGGGGGTGGATTGGGAGCCTCCCTGGGGCTGGCAAAATGTTGGGGTTCAGATGTGGCCCTGTGTTAGATAGGCATCGTCCCCAGTGAAGGAGATGACGGGCACCTTTATCAAGCTGAGTAGGGCAGCAAGGCAGGCAGTAGAACAGCTTCTTCCTCAAGCTAAAGTCATGCCCAGGGTGCAGCTCTGCCTCTGGCTAGCTTGGGTGCAACCTTCAGTGATGCAACAAGATGTGCCAGGGAAGAAAGAAAATAGTTTCCTACGATCACGGCCCCAAATGTCGCCATCATCCTGCTTAAATCTCCCACTGGCTCTTTCCTTCTGTACAATATCTTTTTCTTTCAAAACATGTGTGTTGCAGAATTTACATAAAGATTTTTCATGCTGTATTGTCTTTATTGTAGTCATTGAAGGAATTAAATAATGCTTTTTATTAAGGAATAAAAATCACATCACTTGTATATAGCTCTATGCATTTTTACACAACAAAGTCACTTATGGAACCAGTGCACAGGTCATTTCCAGAGCCTCAGAAGTCCCCTCACACACTCCCACCAAGATAACCCTCTTCTGATTCTTTTTATTTAGAGACAGAGTCTCAATCTGTTGCTCTGGCTAGAGTGCCAAGGTGTCAGCCTAGCTCACAGCAACCTCAAACTCTTGAGTTCAAGCCTTCCTTCTACATCAGCCTCCCGAGTAGCTGGGACTACAGGCGCCCGACACAACACCCGGCTAGTTTTTCTATTTTTAGTAGAGATGAGGTCTCGCTTTTGCTCAGGCTAGTCTTGAACTCCTGAGTGTAAGCAATCTACCTGCCTCTATCTAGCCCCCAGAGGGCTAGGATTACAGGTGTGAGCCGCCACACCCAGCTTCCCTCTCCTGAGTCTTAATACCACACTTAGGCCTGCACTTGAATTTTGTGTAAATGGCTTTGCCTAGATCAGGTTGGCTTTTCGTCTTGATGTCATTTCCTAGATTTGCCCATATTGCTCTGTCTGTTCTTCTGCTGATGAACGTTTGGATTGTGTCTAGTACGTGTATCTGACTATTATGAATGCCATTGCCTTAAACACTTTTTTGCTGAACATAATACACATCAGCAGTACCATTCATTCTGAGTTGTGTACCAGGTCACAGGGCAGGTATAGGTTCAGCTTGAGTACAGACTGCCAGTTTTCCAGAGTGGCTATGCCATTTACACTCCACCAGCAGAGTATCAGTTCCAGTTGTCTCACATTTCTTGCCAACACTTGGTACTGTCCCTTCCGTTTTACCTGTCCTGGTAGGCTGCACAGGTGTCTCATGGCTTCAGTCCCTGATGACTAATGAGGTTGAAGAACTTTTCGTCTGTTTGCTGGCTTTATTATAATCATTTTAACTGCTATGGAATAATGTGTCTTAAGGATGTTTCAAAACATTCTTACCTGTAGGTGGGCATTTAGATTGCTTTGTCATCATAAGTAATGTTACAGTGCTAATAAGCATCTTTACCCAGTAGTCTTTTCCATGTTCTGGATTATTAGGGAGAATTTTGTTGTTGTTTATAAATTTTGATAGTTAATGCCAAATTGCTTATACCACTCTAAAATGTGATCAACAGGGCTGGGTGTGGTGGCTCACCCCTGTAATCCCAGCACTCTGGGAGGCCAAGGCGGGAGGATTGCTTGAGTTCAGGAGTTCAAGACCAGGCTGAGCCAGAGCGAGACCCCAGTCTCTACTAAAATAGAAAACTAGCTGGGAGTTGTGGCAGGTGCCTGTAGTCCCAGCTACTTGGGAGGCTGAGGCAAGAGGATTGTTTAAGCCCCAAGAGTTTGAGGTTGCTGTGAGTTTCAATGCCACAACATTCTACCTAGGGTGACAGAGTGAGACTCTGTCTCAAAAAGTAATACTACTAATAAAATAAAATGTGATCAACAATATAGGAGAGCACTATACAGTTTCCACCAGGTCCTCCAGCAGTGCATATTCTTACTAAAATAACAAATAACCTCTTAGAGGACTAATTTAGCTGAAGACAAGTATATTTAGCATTGCTTTATTATTAATGCATTTGGTCACATGTATTTGCCTTTCATGAATTCATACTTTTTACCGCTTGCATTTTGGTGAGATAATTTGTACAAGCATTACTGTAAAATGATGTTAGTGCTACAAGTACTTTTCCACTTTCACCATTTGTGTTGTATGTTGTTTGCCCTGGACACCTTTTGACATTGGCAACCAGCGAATCTTCCCCTGGGTGATGTTTATTGTGGCCCCCCAGCCAGGCCTCTGACCTCTCTGCTGAGGTGCCTAGGCGGAAGGTCCCTAGGTGCCCCTAGTGGCAGGAATAGGACACAGCCTGCAAGTGAAACTGAGTCTGCCTCTGGCCAAGTGCACTGCTCTTCTGAGCACATGGAGATGACTGGTGAACTGGGTGGGTCCTGAGGCCTGCCCCAGTAGCACAGTGCAGTGCTGGGGCCGGGTGGGGGCTGGATGGTCAGCTTTACAGGATGGCACCTGGGGGTAGTCGGCAGCAGCAGCAGTGTGGGAACCCAGTGGGATGTGCACAACGCTCTCCTCTTCTGTATATTCGATTTTCCTGCAGCCCTGTGAGATGGGTGCAACTATCCTTATCTTAGACTCTGAAGAGCAGAACCTCAGAGGGTCCTGCAGTTTTTCCTGAAGCCTGTACTTTGTAAGTGGGGAAACTAGAACTCTCGCCTTTTCCTTAAGCCATACCTAGCTGTCCACTGGCTCTTTAGGGCAGGCTCAGACTCCCTCAACAGACCACTCCTGCAGGGGAGAGGAATGTGCACTTTCTCATTCTTTTGGGTTTAAGCGAAATTTGTGTTTTTGAGCCAAAAGATTGGATTGGGGTGTGAAGCTCAGAAACCATGAAGAGACTCTGGGCTTCCCCATATTTCTAGGCATTGTTTTCCAGGAACTTTATGTTTTAATAGCTTCTCAAGTTTATACTTTTCTGTTTTTAGATGATGGATTTAGACGTGCTTCTATGAAGAAATGCCACATGGTCCAAGAGCAAACATGTCCAGTAAGTCACTGGTGAATTAACACAAGTGCAGGAGCCCAGCTCCGTCAGGTGCAGCGGTGTGGACACCCCTTGAGAAGACAGGGCTGGATACATGGAGACTTTTAGGCATGTTTTAAACCATCCATATTGCTCAATCTAATTATCCTTCTAGAGACACAGGAATCGTAGCACTTAGGGTTGGAGAAACTTGAAACTTGCTTCTTGCTGTTTAACCTACTTCTGTAAGCAAGTGTGAGCTCTGAGCTTTGCCACTCAGGCTCTGTCTGACTCAGCTGCGGTGGAGTTTTGCCCAGAGTCCTCCTCGTTCTCTGCACAGCACCGTCCTGGATTATCACTTACGTGCTTTCTGGGAAAGAAGGGCTGAGACTGAGACACAGGAAGTTTGTGTAGATCTGGGAAGAAAGCAAGCAGGTTAGAGATGTGAGCTTTGTCTCGCCGTGGGCAGCAGATTCTCCAGTAGCTTTTACCCTTCTCACAGAGCTGTGGTGAACTGATTTAGAATTTTAAAGGCTCTGTGAGACTCATCAACAGAAGAGCATAAGAAAGTGAGCAAGAAAATCTGAGAAGCTGTATTTGTGATTGTATCCATTTACTCGTTTACTGTGACATATCTCCCTGAAGAGGGCCTGAGATCCTTACAGGATCCTATGGGGATCCCATGTTGGGGAGTGGGAAGGACATGGGCACCCGTGGGGGCCAACAGCGGGAGACGCTCCACCCCCGTTCCTCACCTGCCAGAGGAAGCTGAGCTCAGCCACGTTAGGTCCTGTTCTCTGTCCTTGAGAGCACAGTGTTTCATCCCCATGGTTTCTTATCTGTGTTTGTTCCTATTTCTCAGGGTTACTGCCACCTTAGAGGACTAGGGCTTGGTAACAGCGCTTCCCAGGGAATCAGGCGTGGTCTGATCCAGGAACAAGAAGCATATCATCACCAATGACATCATGACAGCAAGAGAGCAGAGCCCTCGCCATGGCGCCAGGGCCCGTGCAATGCAGCGGGCTTCCACCATCGATGTGGCAGGCGACATGCTGGGCCTCTCTCTGGCAGGTGAGCCTAAGAGCCTGCACCCACCTCCTGGTATGAGCTCGTGGCACGTGCACCCCAGACTGTAGCAGCACCCAGCAGACAGGCAGGATGAATGCCTCCCCCCCAACCTGCCCCAGGCTATGGGGTGTCCTGGTGTGGCACCTGATTGAACCAAGGAATAGGAAGGGGTAGTCAGTCCCCTTCTTGGAAACTGCTTCTGCTGGAACCTGAGTGCTGTCAAGTTTTCCGGCTCAGGTGGGTGCCTCCAGGGCTCAATTGCCAGTATGGAATCCTGTCTGGCAAGTGCCCAGGCTGTGGCAAAAGCCCTGTTGTGGGCACATCGACCAAGGTGGAGAGGAGGCTGTGGTTCTGAGGTCTGAGACTTCTTAGGAATCTCAAAAGCAAACTATTTAGAAAATAAGAAATCACCTTACATAACAATGTTTTGGGGGGAAGTAAGTAGAGTGTTGGTGTTTTGGCATTAAATCTAAGAACGGGAAAGTTTATTAAGGGTGATTTTTACTTTTTTCTATTCAGGAAATATACAAGATCCAGATGAGCCCATTTTAGAATTCAGCTTAGGTAGGTATCTTTTTGTTTGGTTTTAAAAAATATGTTGCTTAAAAATAAAAACATTGCCACCAGCATAGGTTTGTCTCAAGGAACTTGCTGTTGCTGCCACCCGCGCTGCAGTGTTTCTGAGATGATGGGGCCCTGAAGGAGGTGTGAACTCATGTGGGTGGGGAGGGGCCTCACAGGGCTTTAGTCTCCTTAGCATGGGGTGCCCTCCTTAGGGGTGTGCTCTTGGCAAGTGGCCTGGGATAGGGAGGTGAGCCCACCCAGGCCACTGGCACAGGCTGCCTACCCCCAACCTACCTCACTAGGAGAGAAACTGAGCTTAGGGCTCAGCTTTGTGACCCTTGGCTCTAAGGCCTTGCATGATTGAGTAGGGATTTCTAACCCTCTGTTGTTGCTCTTAAAGGGTGGTGATGACACCTTTATCCTCCTCTCAGCAAGGATCAGATGAGAAGATACTAAAAAATGGATTAGAATTGCCAAGGCTGGATTTACAGAAGCGTGGCATTACAGTAGCTTAGCCAGGAGGCCCAAGATGCTTCTCCCCAGAGCCTGATGCCCCCCAATGCTCTTCTCCCCTTCCCTTGTTGGTGATCGGTATCTGTCAGTGGCCTGGCAGCAATGTCTAGGAGGGGATGTGCCATAAAAGAGGCACCTCCTGGGGGGTCAGATGACTTGGATTCCACTCCTGACTGCACCAAGCTACCGTGTGGTCTTGAGCCTACTGCTTGACCTTGCTGAACCAGTTTTCTCTTGTGCTATATGGAGGGGTTATTGCTTGTTTGAGAGACAAAGAAGGTCAAGGCAGTTAAGCCCCTCTCCCCCACAGAAAAGACCTGGACAAATTGCTAAACCCATAAAAGTGTAAGTACATTATTATCATATTAATAGTAAACTGTGTAAATGTCCCCATTTTAGATTAAATTTCCCTAAACAAGTTCAGAGGGTTTCTCCGACCTTGACTTGGTTGCTGGTTCTGCAGTGGGCATTGCATACTGTACTGTATACTGGGAATAGGCAGTTTGGGGAGAAGCTGCCTCTAACTCTGCCGGGACTCCCACGTCAACCCACCTCCACCTCAGAAGAACTTTATTGCTTTTTACAAATTACAGAACTGACTTCAAGGACTTCATTTGCATGCCAGCAGAGTAAACGTATTTCTAAATACTTCCTTATTTTAAATCATTTGAAACATCAGGACAAATAAATAGAAACGCAAACTCTGGACAGTGGGACATTTTTGAAACCCCTAGATGTCTCCTCCACCTGGGAGGAGGGAGCAGATGAGCAGATGAAGAAATAACAAACAGGAGAGAGGAGCATGGTCACAGCTGTGTGTGAGAGCGGTGGAGGCCAGAGCAGAGGATTTGTCCCAAAGGCACTGGGATGATCAGGAGACCAAAGTGGAGGCTTATTGAAGGGTTCATAGAAGGAAGAGTTGGGGCTCAGGTGTCCACCATATCCCATCAGCCCTGCAGGGATTAGGAGTTTCTTTTCTTGAGAGGCTTCAGAAACAAAGGGCTTGGGTGGGTAGACCAGCACAGGGGTGGGAGGAGCTAGACAGAAATGGATTAAGTGGATGTCTTTATTGAATAAGAAGCTGCTTTAACCTCTTTGCATCCTAATTCTGCTAGGCTTATGACTCTGGGAAGGAGTGCTTTCTCTGGAGAAAGTAAGCCCCTCATTTCCCACAAAGAGACACAAGCTTTCTGGAGCCCAACCAAAAGCAGACCTGCCAACCACTTGGTCACTGTCATTGAGCCCACCTTGCTCACCTGTGTACACTTGACATCAAATAGCTTTCTAACATCTTGTTCTCAAAAACAAATGGAGACGTGTCCACACAGATTGGTACACAAGTATTCCCTGCAGCTTTATTCGTAATAGCCAACACTGGAAACAACTCAAATGTTCATCAGCCGGAAAATAAACTAACTGTGATGCATGCATACAGTGGAATAGCATTCAACAAGGGGAAGGAAGGAATGACTGCTCACATAATCCCATGGGCAAATCTCAGATGCATTAGCATAACGAGAGGAGCCACACACAAAATGCTACCTACGTGTTATATGATTCCATGTATATGAAACTCAGGAAGATTAATCAATAATGCTATCAAATTAGCAGGTTGTTAGGAAGGTAAGGGTTGATTGGAAAGGGGACAGGGAAATCTTTGAGGTGATGAAATGTTCTGTATCTTCACTGTGTTGGTGGTTACATGGCTATACATACTTATCAAAACTCACTGAAGTTATACATTTATAATGGTACATCCTGTATACCCCTAAATTGACTTAAAAACAAAATGAAAGAACAGTCAAAGGTCACCAGACCTTTGTGGAAGGCCTACAACATGAAAGGAAAAAACAGATTAAAAAAAATAGAACTTGGGGCTCGGCGCCTGTGGCTCAACGAGCTAAGGCGCCAGCCACGTACACCTGAGCTGGCGGGTTCGAATCCAGTCTGGGCCCGCCAAACAACAATGACGGCTGCAACCCCAAAATGGCCGGGTGTTGTGGCAGGCACCTGTAGTCCCAGCTACTTGGGAGGTGGAGACAGGAGACTCGCTTGAGCCCAGGAATTGGAGGTTGCTGTGAGCTGTGATGCCACGACACTCTACCCAGGGCGACAGCTTGAGGCTCTGTCTCAAAAAAAAAAAAAAAAAATAGAACTTGGAAGAAACAGACATTGGAAAAAATGCCAAAGAAATTATATTCTGTACACTCAAGAAAGGACGGTATATCCATAAACTAAGAGTAGGATATTGCTGGACCCAGCAGCTGATGTCTGTAATTCCGTACTTCTAGAGGCCAGGGTGGGAGGATCACTTAAACCTAGGAGTTCAAGACCAGCCTGGGCTCTATCTCTCCAAAAAATAATAAAGAACATGAGCCAGGCATGGTGGTGTCAACTGTATTCTTAGTTACTTAGGAGGCTAAGGTAGGAAGATTGAGGAATTTGAGGTTACAGTGAGTGGTGATTGTGTGACTACACTCCAGCCTGGGCAACAAAGTGAGACCTTATCTTTCAAAACAAAAAATTAGAGGCTCGGCACCCGTAGCTCAGTGGTTACAGCGCCAGCCACATGCACTGAGGCTGGCCAGTTTGAGCCCAGCCCGGGGACTACTAAACAACAATGACAAATGCAACCAAAAAATAGCCCAGGGCAGTGCCCGTAGCTCAGTGGGTAGGGTGCTGGCCACATACACCAAGTCTGGTGGGTTCAAGTCTGGCCCAGGTCTGCTAAACAACAATGACAGCTGCAACAAAAAAATAGCTGGGTATTGTGGTGGGCGCCTGTAGTCCCAGCTACTTGGGAGGCTGAGACAAGAGAATCGCTTAAGCCCAAGAGTTTGAGGTTGCTGTGAGCTGTGACACCATAGCACTCTACTGAGGGTGGCATAGTGAGACTCTGTCTCAAAAAAAAAAAAAATTGAAGAACAAAGTCAATCTTAAAAATTTTAAATATGATATATAAAATGTTTAAAAATCTGAAAACGTTTTGAAGATAGGTAAGGAATTCTCCAGGAAAGTAAAATTTTAAAATAGAATATGGGTGAGAGAAATAAAAAATTAGAAAGTAAATCCAAAAAGCCCAACATTTAGAAGAAAAAAGTAGAAAAGAATGTAATAAAGGGAATTACAAAGAAATAATAGAAGAAATCTCTCATAACTGAAGAATTTATTTCTAGGTTAAAAATGCCTGCCAAGGCTTAGCGTAATAACAAAAGAGACCCATAACAAGGTTATCATGGTGAAATTTCTAAACATTGACAATAAAATAAAGATCTTAAAAACTCCTAGATAGAGAAAAATTAAAAAGATTTATACCCAAGGATCAGGAATAAAACTGGCATGGAGAGGCTCAGTGACATTGGAAGTATAAAGATAGAGAGATGATACTTTTAATTACATTTTTGAGCTAGAATACTCTACCCAACCAGACGATCAATCAAATGTGAAAGTAGAAAGAAACTTTTTTCAGCTATACAGAGTCTCACAGTAAATAAATTCACTTCCCTTGTGTTCTTTTTCTGGAAGTTAGTGGAGGATGTGCTCCACCCAAAAAATGGAACAGATTGAGGAAAAGAAGTTGTGGAATCTGGGAGACAGGATCCTTACAGAAGAGAAATGGAAGAAATCCAACGTAGCTCATATTGGATAGTATTTGTTTAACTTTAATCATGCAGAATGTGGATATTACAAAATTGAGCTGAAATGATCCAGGGTTGAGAGAGGATGAGAATTCATATAAGTAAGTTAAAAATCTTCACCCCCTATAATAGAACTCAGGACATTTCTGAAAGTGGTGAGCCAAAAGTAGTAATATAGTCATGTTAATTAGGCACACGGAGGAAGAAACAGCTTAAATAAGTGAGGATGAATTTTAAGTTAAATGAATTTTACCCTAATTTTTGACTTATTATTAATTTCAGATTAATATGAGGGTACAAACGATTAGGTTATAATGTTTGCATTTGTTAGGTAAGGTCCCTATTGTAGTTGTGCCCTGTACCCTTACGTTATGCCCGTTAGGTGAGAGCACACAAATCCCCCTCCTTCTTTCCTCCCCCCTCCTCCTACCACCCTTCAACTTGAATTGAGTTTTTCTCTTATGTACCACAATTTTTTTAAAAGTAAAGAGCAGGTGCTTTATAACTGAGCAAATATTTTGACTTATTCTTAAAATATTTTGACTTATTTTTAAAATAAATACCAGCTGAAATTTTTAAAAAATTAGTATGTGCTCTTTGTAAAACCTTTAATACAAAAAATGTTAGAGGAAAAGAAAACTACTTGGAGAGAGATACTCAATTGGCATTTCAGGTATGTAACCTTCCCAAATGCTGTTTTTCCCCTCACAGAGTGCTATATAGAGTTCTTTAAAAACAATTTTCATATGGAAATGATACAATTATTTACAAACATGTCATCCTAGTGTTTTGGCATGCTTTTTTTTAATGTAGCAAGATGTATTTTTGCTTTGATATGTATGGAATCTACTTCATCATTTTGGATGCCCACATAAAGTTTATCTTACAGCTATGCTGTGCTTGTTTTAACCAGTATTGGACATTTAGTTTTTTTTCCAATTTGCAATTTAAATACCATTGCAGTGAATATACTTATATGTAGAGCTTTCATACATTTTGCTGATTATTTCCTTAGGATAATCTCTGGAGATAAAAACTGCTGAGTCAAAGGTATGTGCTTGAAATATGTTTGGCCAGTTTGCCTCAACAGCATTTATTTAGCATCTGTTCAGCTGTAATTGCAGGAGATCAGGTTGGAGAGATGAGGCATACATATCAGAGGCTTGTGGTTTCTATGGAAATATGCCAAGTGAGTGATGTAAGTGATAAACAGAAGGGACGTGACTGTGGGCTGTGCAGAGAAAACTTCATGGAACCAATGGAACTTGAGCAAGAAATTCAACATTTGTTGAAATTTAGATAGGCTGGGTGGGTGACGAGGCCAGGATAGAATGTCACTTGTAGGTAGGTGTGTTCTCAATGTGGCCATGGGCCCATCAGCCTTAGAAAAATCAGTCTTCCCAGCCTTTGGCCACCTGTTACACCTCAGTGTGTAACAGTGTGTCATCACTAGTGCCTGAAAAACCCAAATATTCTGTTCTTGTGTGAGTGTTAATATCCTCCATGTGGTGGGAGATCAGGCAGAGAGAATGCCAGTATTTTAAGGACACTTTGTAGCTTACAGGAGTGGGAACAAATGGACCAGTCAAATCAGAGATTCCTATTGAGGCAGACTTAGTATAATAGAAGAAACAGATGAGAACTTTAAAAAAATAATAAGACCTTATTAAAAGCTTCTAGAAGGGATGGGCATCTTATCTCATACCTATAATCCCAGCACTCTGGGAGGCCAAGGCGGGCAGATTGAGCTCAGGAGTTTGAGACCAGCCTGAGCAAGTGTAAGACTCAGTCTCTAAGAAAAAATAGCTGGGTGTTGTTGCAGGTGCCTGTAGTCCCAGTTACTTGGGAGGTTGAGGCAGGAGAATCACTTGAGCCCAAGAGTTTGAGGTTGCTGTGAGCTATGATGCCACAGCACTCTACCAAGGGCAACTGAGTGAGACTCTGTCTCAGAAAACAAACAAACAAACAAAGCTTCTAGAAGAAAACAGAATTCACAACCTTAGGATGAGCAAAGACTTCTTAGAACACAAAAAGCACTAACTCTTTGATTTCCTTGCTGTTGCTGCCATAGCAAATTACCACAGAGTTACCACTTAGAACAATACAAGTCTATCTTCTTACAGCTCCATTAGGTCAGAAATCCAATGTGCTTTGCTGGGTCCTTGCTTACAGTCTCATAGAACCAAATCCAGGGGAAGCAGGGCTGCAGTTCTCTCTAGGGGTTCTTGGGGAGATTCTCTTTCCTTGCTCATTCAGATTGTTGGCAGAATTTACTTCTTTGTGGTTTTTAGATTAAGGACCCCATTTCTTTGCTACCTACCGGTTGAGGCTCGTCGTCAATTCACAGACATGCCCACATTCCTCTTGTGGGCTTATGGCCCCTCCCTCCATCTTCAAAGCTGGCAGTGGCAGCTCTTCCTCCCTCTTCTTCCATTATTATATCTTTATTTTTCACTTGTCAGTTGTTTCAGGTCCCTAGAAATTAACCAAAAGCTTTCACTCTGGGGAGCATTTATGCAAGAAAAATTGCTGTTTCAGTAAGTACAGAGAGATTTATGGTGTTTTAACTTGCCCTATTTCCACCTTCCTCTCCCCAATTCTATGATAGAATTGCAAACCAACAGCCCTAAAATCATGGTGAATACCAGCAGCCTCAGAGCCACTGGAGGGAGTAGAGCCCTTTCTAAGGGAATTGTCATTATTTGACCTGGCTGGCAGTTCCCTGGGAAACTCCACTTTCAGGGCCTGTCTTTTTTTGGCCTAATTCAGAATTTACCCAGTTGGAACACCTTTTTTCTGACAGTGTCTGTCAATTGATTAACATCGCAGCTGCCTGAAGCAGTAATGACAGTTGGGGCAAACTAAAGCTGACCCCCAAAAAATGTTAAAAGGGGAAGCTGGGGGGTGATATCTCACAGTGATCTTTGCCAAGCTTGACATATTTGTAGGAGTCTCAAAGCCGGTGCACGAGTAGGCTGTGCACCTGCCTGGGACTGTGTATGCTCAGGAAAGATTGAGAAAGTCATAAGCAGTCACCTCAGATAGACCCTATGGTCCTGTGTAAGCAGAAAGTGAAAGCTATGACAGAGATAGAAACTGCGTGCCCGAATATTGGACATGTACCCCAATACGCGCGCGGGACTCCCAGCAAAAGCTACAGCAAAGGTCTATGATTCTTGGTGTTTAAAGAACTCTCTCTCCAGGCATTATCTGACCAGTAGGCTAATGAAGCAGTCACTACAGTGACCACACATGACCGTGAATATTACTTTACAGAATTAGATCAGGAAAGTCTCTGAAACAGGAACAGTGAAAGAGCAGCAACAGCAAATGCTGGGGAAGGAGAATCTGATTTCCAGAGTTTCTACATTATATTATTTAAAATATCTAGTTTTCAACACAGGATTATGAGACCCTGCAAAAAAGCTAAGCAAGTATGGCCCATGCATGGGTCAGTGAGGAAGGGGGCACAGTCACTAGAAACTGTCCCCAAGAAAGCACAGATGTTTGACTTAGTAGACAAAGATTTTAAGTGAGTTATTTTAAGAATGTTCAAAGACCTAAAGGAAAGTATGAGAATAATGTTTAAAGTATAAGGTTCAGTATCAAATTTTGAATTCTCAAAAATATGAGACAAGAACTGGGAACAGAAACAAACCATAGACACAGACCCAGAAGGACTCCAGGTATCAGCGTTAATAGGCATAGACACCGAAATAACTTTATTGACTGTGTTAGTCAGTTTGGGTGAGTGTAACAGAATATCATAGACTGGGTGGCTTAAACCACAGACATTTATTTCCTCACAGTTGTGGAGGCTGGTAAGTCCAACCCTGTGACACCAGCTCTGTCGTCTGGTGAGGATCAGCTTCCTGGTTTGCTGTTGGTTGTGTCTTGTATCCCCACATGGCAGAGGGCAGAGCCGAGGGAGCAAACCCTCATGTCGGTTCTTCTAAAGTCACGAATCCCACCCGTGAGGGCTCTACCCTCGTGATAGATCACTTCCTAGGGACGCCATCTCCTGACACCTCACACTGGGAGTTGGGACGTCAACATATGAATTTGGGGAGGGACACATACAGTCCATAATACCACATTAGAGGAGAATAAAGACATTAAACATTTCATCAGGAACTAGAAACCTTAAAAAGAACCAAATGGATATTGTAGAATTTTTAAAAAAATCCTGAATTTTAAAATCAATGGATGAGTCTAAAAAGCAGATAAGACAGATATGACAAAAAAAATTAGTGGTTTTAGAAATAGATCAAGAAGGAAATTTCCAAAATAAAGTCAGAGAGATAAGATAAAAAAAATAGTAGAAGAGAGTGTAAGAAGCATAAAGAACATAGTGAGAAAGTCTCATATATGTTTATTTTGTGTCCAAGAAGGAGCACAGAGAAGGGTGAGAAGGAGCACAGAGAAGGGTGAGAAGCAGTGTTTATAATTGAACGTTTCTTTCAAGCTAATATAATACAGCAAGTCACAAAGTAAGTGAAAAGAAAATATACCTAGATACATCGTACTAAAATACTGAAAGCCAAATTGAGTGGGAAAATCATAAAAGCTTCCAGAAGACACACACAACATTCAAAGTGGCAATAATTAGACTGCTGACTTTATTTAAAAAAAGAAGAAGAAGAAGAAAGCCCAGAGGCTTTTTAAAAGCCCTTTATTTAAAGGGCTTAGAGAAAATAACTACCTAGAGAATATCCTTCAAGAATGAAGGTGGAATGATGACATTTTCCAACCATAAAAGCTGGAAGAATAAGTCAACACCAGACACGCACTATACACAATCCTAAGAGATGATCCTCAGTGAGAAGGAAGATGATTCCAGATGGAAGTCTGGATGCAGAAAGGACTGGAAATTTAGAAATGTAAGAAGGGATCTGAGGTCAATATCTGAGGATAGCTGCATGAACAGTGACTACATAAACACAAATGTGCCTGCTAATAAATGGCAGGTGTGACAATATGAACATCAGGCAAAGTGTAATTAGAGCCAGAAAGAGACTGAGCCGTGTGC
Organism: Perodicticus potto; assembly: GCA_963574655.1. Taxonomy (NCBI): domain Eukaryota; kingdom Metazoa; phylum Chordata; class Mammalia; order Primates; family Lorisidae; genus Perodicticus; species Perodicticus potto. The sequence goes on along the minus strand of CAUYRH010059922.1, from coordinate 1,381 downwards.
AGTGATTGGATCATCACAGCTACTTCGGAAGGACGGGGATGGCCAGTAACTTACTGCACATGAACGTGAACGTGATGGAGAAATCTTCTCAACTAAACTCTCCTCAGAGCACAATAGAGAATTGTTTTTACCTACTGGACCACATTTGTGTCTGCTCATTCCCTTTCTCCGTCTTTTCTTGTCTCTCAATCCCTCCTCTTTCTCCTCATTTCTTTCTCCCGTCTCTCATCGTGCCTTCCATCCCATCCCTCTTCAGTTTCTTCCTTTCCCTCTGGATCTGCCCCACCTGTTGTGAAAACCAAACCGTAATTTTTTAAATAGAGTTCATAGTTTTTTTGTTTCTTCTGTGTTTATTTTAAAATTACGATAAAGTATACATGTCATACAATTTATTATTTTAACCATTCATGGAAATTAAGTACAGTCTTGTGTCGCTTAACGCCAGGGATACATTTGAGAGATGTATTGTCAGGTGATTCATGTGCAGAAATACAGCACACTGACGCAAACCTGGGTGGTGCAGCCTACTTACACACCTCAGCCGGGTGGTGTGGCCTGTTGCTCCTGGGCGACAGACCTGCGTGGTGGTTACTGTACTGAATACTGTCGGCAGCTATGCCACAGTGGTAAGTAGTTGTGTATGTGAACCCAGAGAAGGTTATGGATTGCCGTGATGTCATTAGGCAATAGAAATTTTTCAGCTCTTTTATAATCTTAAGGGGCCATCTCAGATATGTGGTCCATCAGTGAGCAAAACGTTGTTATGTGGCACATGACTGTTTATTCATGTTGTATTATCATCATGACCATCTAGCTACATAACTTTTCTCATATTGATAGAGTTAATTAATTTTAATGTTTTTAAATCTTAAAAGGGAAAAACTGAACATTTCTATTTCTAAGTGAATCTTTGGTTTACTATCTAAGTCGTCAATTCTAAGATGTCCTTTGTTTTCCCACATTTTAAATCTCTCTTTTATGAGAAAGTGTCTTAACAACCAATGGCAGATAGCAATGGGGTATTTTTTTCTTTCACGGTGCATTTTACAATGGGGAGCATGTTACATTTGATGAAATACAACTGTGTTTTCCTGTCAATCACTCCTATGATAGAATCTGAGTCTTGTAATCTATTTCAAAATGCTGAAATGGTTACCAGCTACTTTAGTTATGAAAAATAACATTTTTAAATAATCTTGCATTTAATATGATTCAGGAGAATTAATGACATTTTTTTTTCTTGAGACAGAGCCTCAAGCTGTCACCCTGGATAGAGTGCTGTGGCATCACAGCTCATAGCAACCTCCAATTCCTGGGCTGCGAGTCTCCTGCCTCCGCCTCCCAAGTAGTTGGGACTACAGGCGCCCGCCACAACGCCCGG
>CAUYRH010059921.1:0-18039 GCA_963574655.1 Perodicticus potto | reverse complement strand
TAACAAAGTTCAAACTGTCATAAACTCATAGACCACAATGATTTTACAAAATAAGCAATTCCAGAAATCTTATAAACAATAAAAAAAGAAATATTTCAATATCATTCTACTTGATCTTTTACTTCTCTTTAAAGGTTAATTTTAATCACAGCCTTTTTAATGAATAAAAGATTGTATATCTTTGATTCCCTGAAAATTAAAGAGAATCAGTTTCACTGTGTTGTCTGGTATACACCCATTTCTTATCACCGAAACTCTCCAATGTTTTGTACATTTTCTTTCTTAAGACTGTAATACATTTTTACTGGTGTATAGCCACTGTCCCAACCATTTTATTTCTTGTCTGGTTACCCAATTCCTTGTCTCTCTCTTAGGCCTGATCTCAGGTATAGTGGTTAGATTTAATCAAATAGACAAATGGAAGGAAGACCTGTAGGGCTTTCATAGGCAAATAATGAGCTGATAAGTGTGTTTGAGAAAGATTATGCTGGTAGCTATGTTAACAGCACAGCAGAGTAGATTGCTGATCTTTTAAAACCACTGTAGATTTTACTGGATCTTACTAGCAAGTTGGAAAGTGAATACTCCTCAGAAGAATTATAGTTGATTCCTCTGTACCAGACTACCAGGTCTATATATAGTACTTTAAGAGTTAAAGAGAACTTTGAGAAATTCTTTCATGAAGCCAGCCTTTGGTAACAGGGTGAGTAGGGAGATTTTTTTTCAGAAGGCACCGCCTATCCTTTAATACTTCCCATCATTGACTGAGATCCTGCTGTGCTTTGGCCATCTTAGAGTTTTACCTGGCCACACCTGCAGTAGGAATTGTTTTACTACATATAAACCATCCTGTCAAAATGTCTTTTTCTCCTTAATGTCTTTTTTTTTCCCCTTCCTCTCTATATTATGCATGTTCAACGTCAGCTTTTGTTTTAATGCTATAAAGGAGCGAATCTAATGGTAGGCGGTTTAAGGATCATTACCACCCACTTGGGACTTGACTTTACAGCACCTTGATCCTTGAGTAGTGCCGTTCACATCATACTAGCTCAGTATAAGCTCTACCGTTATTTCCAATCCCTTGTCTTTATGTTAGCCACAAATAAATTCAGAGAAAAGTAAGAAGATCTCTAGAATTGGGGATCATACAACTTTCTTTCAGGACAGTGAAACAATAATTTACAGCAGGAACTTTGGAATTGCAAAGACTTGAGTTAGAACTATAATTCCATGTCTTGCTGGCTGTGTGACCCTGGGTGGTACATTTAACATCTCATTGGTGAGTTCAATAAAGCTTTACCTAACGGGCTGACTGCACTGCTTCAGGGAAATAATTTATATAAGAAACTTAAAATATGTAAGACACAGTACCTGGCACAGACTAACACTCAGAATATTGTTGACTGAATGTTGTATTCTTCGCCACAGGGAATAAATTATCAAATAAATTATTTAAGAAATGAGCTTAGAATTTTTTAAAAACTATGAGTTTCTAATTGGAAGTATAATACAATAAAAGAATGTCATAATCATTAAATTTAAGAACACCGACATCAAAAAGATTCTAAAAGTTCCCAACAAGGAGAAATAATTCAGAAGATCAAAAGTTAGAATGGCACCGCATTGTCCAAGGCAGCAGTGATAGAAAAAGTAGAGAAAGTTCTTTGACTTTTTTGAAGGAAAATAATTTTCTATTAAGAATTCTGAACATACCCAAATTGTCAATCAAGTATAAGGGCAGACTTTGCCTTTTCAAACATTCAAGATCCCATAAAATTTACTTCTCTTGCACTTTTCTGAGGGAGCTACTCAAGGACATATTCTAAAAAATGCAAACCAAAAATAATAACATTACAGGATTCAGGAAACAAGGAAAATAACACAGGATTTGGGGATGAACTAGTGAGAAGTCTCTAAAAAATTAAGCAAACAGAGAAAAGTGGAAAAAGTATTAACTTCAGGGGAAAATGATTAATGGAAAAAGAAGGAAATGTAATTGCTAGTATACTTTGAATATTTACCTAGCTATCTAATATAAACCTAAATACTGACCTTCCCACAATGATACCTATATTGGGACTGTGAAGGAATACAGCTCCTCATTCCTGTGGAAATGGAAGCATGCATGTCTAAGCACCCTTCCAGTTAATGAGGGCACAGCTAGCTCTGGCCATAGAGAAGTCATGTATGTCATTTCTGGGCTACAGCAGTGTGATCCTTCAGTCCCCTCTTTCCATGCTTAGCAACTTGATAGAACAAGGACAAACTGGAGTGTATCCAGGAGTCTGGATATCTTTTTTATGTTCTTTAGAACTATGGTGTCCTTTTTTAATCTAAGCTAAAACCAGAAGAGATTTGACAACTGTCTTTAAATCTGGGTAAACAGTTGGCTAAATAGTTAGGAATTTTTAGACTGTGTAGGCCATATCATCACTTTTGCAACTACTTAATTCTCCTGTTTTAGTACAAGTGAATGTTCCAATAAAGCTTTATTTATGGACCCTGAAATTTGAATTTCACAGAACTTTTACATGTCATAAAGTAAAATTATACTTTTTTTCAGTCATTTAAAAAATATAAAAACCATTCTTAGTTCTCAGGCCTTATAAACTGAGATGGAATTGGCCCATGGACTATACTTTGCTAACCCATGCTTTAAATGTTTGAAGGATTGTTGTGCACAAAGTTAACAGTATTATACTGTTTGTTTTTAGAGGGCAAACGAAACCTTAAAATTGAGAGTCCCAAGGGGATAAATTTCAGTCTCACATTTCCTCAGGTAATGAGAGCATTTCTACAAAGTAGAGCTGCCAGCAATGAAAAAAGGCTGGCTCAAAGCATCCCTGCTCTTGCAGTGGTCACTCAGAGGTAAGAGCTTGCACTAGATGACCTCTAAACTCCCTTTTAATTCTTAACATTATATGGACCTTTAACACAATTAAGATGGGGCATTCTGATAACACCCTTCTAATATTTTCCAAAGTACAGTGACTTCCCACAGGTTTTAGGACAGTACTTTAGAAAAAAATTAGACCAAGATATGTGTGTTGTCTTTGGGATCTTAAATTAATCATTTATACTTCAAAGGTTTGCAAAGACTACTTGCCACCCTAAACATGTTTGCACACGGCAGTATTTTCTAATTTAAATTCAATCATAATCTCTAAACAGCCCTAGCTTACACTAGCTGAAGGTATAAACTTTCATCTTCATCTCACTAGGCCATCTGGAAGCTGCAATCAGTGAGTAGTCTTGACGTCAGTCAGTTGTCTGTCTGGTTCATTAAAATGTTAATTTCATTGCTTTAATTCCCTTTGTTAAAGGTACCACTGCCAGACAGTATATGCAGATTTTTTTATAAAGCAGATCAATTTACAAGTTGTTTTTAGTTTATTTCTTCGAATTTTTTCTTTGTATTGCTATTCGGAGGAACTGTTTTAGTGTTTAAAAAGTGTTCACATATTTAAAATCTTAAATTTCAGCCTAGCAAAATTAATTATAAAAGAATTCTGAAAGCTAATTTCCTCCACGATGTAATTCCCACTCCTAAAAGTGAAATATATTAGTATATTCCTTTCCCTCTACAACTCTGAAGATGCACCATTAGAGAAAGAAGAGCGTTAATAGCTGTTTTAGTGGAGTGTGAATGATCAGAATAAATTGAGTACCTGATGGAGAAATGGATGAACAAAATCTTTTATGTCATGTGAGAGCCTTTGTATGACTTATGTTTTGAAAGTGCCGATATAAATACCAGATTTACATTTCTAACTCCTAAAAATCTTGAATTCTGACTGATTACTCAAAAGTCTACACAAGAGGCTGCTGCTACGCTAATGGGAAAACTAAGGATGTCCCATTCAGTACCCCCAGAATAGTATTCAGAATGACTGCACTTTAGAAAATCCAGGTAAAAAATATTCTAGTGTGCCTAGTCCCTTGTGAGTATCTTGTCCTTTCACAGATTGGCCACTATCTTTCCCTCATGCTGATTTTTCTGTTTTCTTCTTTTAGGTCTCCTTTGCTGACTTCCTTTCTTTTTCTGGTCTTCTATGTAAAAATCATTGCCCTGAGTTTAGTCATGTGCCTTCAGCTTTTCTCTCTGTGGAGTTGCTCTCTTAGAGTATACCTCTGTGATTGTGGCTATCACTGTCATCTGTATGCAAGTGATTCCCAGATAAATGCTTCGTACTAAGCTGTTTCTTGAGGTCTGACCTATCAATAGAGAATTTTACTTAGATATTTCTCATCTCAAATATAATGTATCTAATACCAAACTCCTTACTTCCCCAGCATCTCCATTCCTCTTCAGAAGTGCCACCATTCTTACATATTCTCAAGCTAGAAATGTTTCAGGAGGTTGTTCACAAAGATTCCATGTAGAAAGTCAGAGTTCACATGTTCGTTTTGATGAATGGCAAAAATTTATCATGTTCTAGGCCAATTCAATAGATTTACGTTCTCAGCCTGAGAACTCTAAGAGTCTGTAAGAGTCTGTTTCCATCAACAATGACACGATGAAATTATAATTAGCCCTCAGTCGTGTACCTCCACTTACACCACAGTGACCATGCAGTGAGTGATGTTGCTTGGCATGAGGAGGTGGTGTAGGTTGATCAGGAAGTTATAAAACACTTGAAGTTGTCAATATGAAAATAATTTCTCAAAGGGTCCTGAAATTATTCTATTCTCAAGATGAAAGGTGGCCTAAGTTATTACCTCAGGAATTTTAGCTGCTTATTGGCTGTAAATAAGAGGGGACTTCAAAAAGTTCGTGGAAAAATGGAATTTAAAAGAAAAAATATATAAACTTCTTTTCTCAACATAGGACCCATCAAGTTCAAGACATTTTTGTAAGTGATGATACCAGCCAATTAGTCTATCCCTAAAAGAATTAGGGGCCTGGGAATTTAACTGTGTCAGTTAAATTGATTGACAACTGAAGAAAAATGAGTGTTCTTTACAGATTAAGACTAGAAAACAAAAAGAAGTCAGAAGGAACTAAATCAGGACTGTAATTTGAATGCCTAATGATTTCCTCTCTCTCACAAAATTTCTTTTGTTTGATGGGAGGACTGAGAAGAAGCTTTCTCATGGTCCAGGGCTCTCTGGTGAAGCTTTCCCAGGTGTGTTTTTTGTTTGTTTGGTTGGTTGGTTGGTTTTTTTTTAACTAAAGCTTTGGCTGACTTTCTCAGAACATTCTTAAAATAAGCAGATAATATTGTTCTTTGGCCCTACAGAAAGTCAACATGCAAAATACCTTGAGCATCCCCGAAAAAACTGCTGCTGTGACCTTTGCTCTAGTCTACTTTTGCTTTGACTAGACCACTTTTACATCTTAGTGGCCATTAATTTGATTGTGTTTTGTGTCAGGATCATACTAGTAAGTCCAGGTTTCATCTCCTACTACAATTCTTCAAAGAAATGCTTGATCCCACTTGCTTAAAATTTCCATTGACAGTTCTCCTCCGGTTTACAGCTAATCTGGCCACAATGGTTTTGATACTCTTGCTCAACTTTAATTTTTCTTTCAAAATTGTGGAAGCTGAATCAATTGAGATGTCTGTGGTGTTGGCTCTGCTTCTCCTCTTAATTGTTGGACCTCTTCAATTCTTCAATTAGGGTATAGACAAGATGAATTCTTTCACAAATTGAGATGAATGGTCTCTTGCTTCAGGCCTCTTTTTCAACATTGTCCTTTCTTAAAATGAGTTATCCATAAGCTACTGATTTCTTTGGGGCATTTTCCCATCAACTTTTTCTAACACTTCAGTGATTTCACCATTCTTCCATTTAACCTTCGCCATAAATTTAATGTTTGTTCTTACTTCAGTTTTAGCAGATCTCATGTTGTTCTTTTTGATAGGGGTTCTTTTCATACTGATGTTTTATCCTGCTTAGTGCCTCAAAGTAGATCCTATTTAGACATGGAATAACAAGTTAGTGCGAATTTATTTTGGTGGAAAAAACTTTTGAAAGCCATATATGGTATTTTCATATGTATTTTCTATTAACGTTTTGAAGATCTTCTTATCAACTTGCCTTAATTAAATTTTTAAGTAAGAGTTTAGCAAGTAGCATTTTATGCTTTTTCCTGGTTGAGTGGATCATGCTGCTCTTAGGTACATGACTGAGGATCACATATAACTATAGTGGTTAGGGGAGTAACTATGGGGGTACATCCATGAACACTCAGTTCCCTTATATAAAATGGTATAGTATTTGCACATAACATATTGTACATCCTTCTGCATACTTTAATCATCTCAATTACTTATAATACAGTGTAAATAGTATATAGTTGTTATAACATTTAGGGAATGACAAACACAATCTATATGTGTTCATTTCAGATGCAGCCATCCATTTTTTTCCTCAAATATTTTCAATCCACAGTTGGTCAAATCCACACATATGATACGCATGGATATGGAGAGCCAGCTGTATTTCTGATATAAAAGGAAAGGGAATACCTCATTTTCTGGCCAGTTTGAAACCATTATCACTGACTGCCCCATACGACAGTCCTGAGTACCACCTAAGCTTAAAGTTACTATTTTTAGACATTGTTTAGTATTTTTTATTGATATGTCAGTGAAATTGATTGTTAATAAGGTTGAGACATTGTCTGTAAAACAAATAGGACATTTATGTACTCACTCAACAGATATTTAGATATTTATTAAATGTCTCTAACAAGTCAGCATTAAGTAAGTGCTATATGGCATACTAAGATATTGTAATATTAAGAAATCACTCTTGGGTTCAGTCCTGTGAACTTGGACCAAGTGGAGTGGAAGGGCAGAGGAGAGTGAGCTTCCAAGAGAGGAAAGACCAGGTTGGCTCTCAGGGTTGGAGGGGTTTAGGGAAACTTCAGGGGAATAAAGTTAACTTAGCTCTGTTATGAAATTTATAAATTATCCTACCACCCACAGATAAAACAATGGTTTTACTAAAAATACAGCCGTTTAACTTTAATACTGGTGTTTATATACACACACACATATTATATAAACATATACATATATATTCACATGTTGGCTCCAAAAATAAAAATAAAATGTGAAAGTTACACATTTGGAGATGGAATATTGCGTAAAAATAGCCTTAGCAAATTGGATAGAACCTCAGGGAAAATCACCATCTAATAAACCGCGAGGGCAATCGTAATAAAAAAAAAAAAGAAAGAAAAGAAATCACTCTTAAGGAACCTATATAATCCAATAAACTTTTTGGTTGAGTTGCTGAGTACAAAAAAACTCTTGTTTAAAATTATTTTTATTGTTTGGCATTCATCGAGGGTACAAAGAAGTAGGTTACACTAATTGCATTTGTTAGATTAAAGCCCTCTTATAATTGTGTCTCACCCCCAAGAGTATAAAAAAAAAAATCTTAAAAATGATGAGATTAAAAGCTTCCTGCTTCCATATGATTCAATGATAAATTCCATAGGTCTGTGACAATTTTTAGCATTCTTAAGTGTTCTCATGTACGTATATTCATAAGGATCTATATCCAATTCATAACTTTTAAACCATTGCAACACTAGTAGGATCAAGAATGATATCTTCTCAGGGACCCCTGGGAGCAGAGACAGCTTAGTATGAAACCAATTTTGACCTTGGAATTTAGGGCAGCATCTCTACCCCACTCTTTCCTCCCCACATTGTTAAATGAGCCTCTGGTCAACTGCATCTGCTGCAGTATATGAAATAAATAGCCTAAGAATCACTGAGCTATTTGTCTAGAATATAAGGTACATCAGGAATGGAAGTTTAGCCTTCATTTTACATGTGCAGCCTATTGTTTCTGAGTTAGTCTTATTGAATGCACTTTTGTTATCAAATTGTCTTTCTTAACTTTCTCACTGTGGGCAATATTTTTACATGTATACCTGTGGTTAAGAAAGTTGGAAGCTACATCTGGAAAGAGATGTAAAGAAAATTAAGTTAAAGAAATCTGAAGTCATACTGGGACTCTAGCTGACCAGCTGTAAATTGAAATTTCTGTTTCTGTAGAGAAAGAAAGAGGATTTTCATGGGAATGGTGGGTAAGCAGCAGCACCAGGCAGATAAAACTGTAGAAAGAGATAAATGGAGGAAGAGAATATTAGTTTATATGGTCATCATACTCACTTATAAACTTTGAGTTTTCTTTTTCAGGCTGGATATAAATTTTTTATTTTTACTAGAAGGAAGATTTTCATATCAAGTTGCAAATTTACTTCAATCAATGTGAATTCACTGGAATAAAAGTTAGTCTAGATCACCTAGAAATGTGACAGACCATACTATTTCTCATTTTATTATAGGTCAATAAAGGAACCACTTAAAAATTCACATGTGGGGTATAATTCTTTCAAACAGAATTAAATATTCATAATCATACCTAGAAGAGTAATGTAAAACTTTGCCAATTCAGAACCACATGCAAGAAAACATACCATAGCCCAGTGCTTTTCCATTGGACCACTCTCATTTAGAACATTGTTTTTCTTCTGCTGTGGGTAAATGTTGATTAGTTGATGTTTCGTTTGTAATATGTTTCAGAAATGGAAAGAATTTCAGTTCGACTTGCACTATAATAGAATTAAAGATACTTAGGTTTGTCTAAAATGCTTTTGCTGCCAAACATTTCAAGAGACTTTTTAAATAATAATGTAAAGACCAGTCATATCCATCCAGATTTTAACTCTTGAAAATTGTGCTTATTGAAAATACCCAAGTACAATTTGGGGGATTTTGTTCCAGCCCTTTTATGTAATGAAAAGAGCTAACTGAAGCTGGGAGGCAGGAAACCTGGCTTCTAAATTTAGTTCTTCTGTTCAGCCAACTCTAACCTTCTTTGTAAAATCACTTAATCTCTCTGACCTCCAGTTTATGAAACTGAAAATGAGACATTCTGAACTGTCTCCCAATATTAAGTTCTTGACTCTAACCACCAGACCTTTCCTTGTTCCTTATTAGCTCTATACCCTTGAATAAATTACTCAACCTTAGTCTCAAATCTCAAAACCCCATTCACAGGGCTATTGTAAGTTTTGAATAAAATAATATGAAAAAGTACCTAACATATTACTTGTCATTTGGTGTATTTCTTTTTTCTTAGTCCTCATAACAGTGAAGAATCATTCCTCTAACAGGTATTTGTGTGACGAGTATGTTCAAAACAATGTGGAGGATATAAAAATAGGAAAAGACCCCGAGGAGTATATAATCCATCCAAGAAGTAGAGTTCGACAGTAACACTTAACGTAAACTAAGACAATGGTAAAGTGCTGTAAGAGATCCATATAAAGACATGTGGAATTTACAGAAGGAGGACTGTGGATCATCAAATCATAGAGGTCAAATGACTTGGGGAAAAAAATAATAGATTTATATGTAAGAAGTAAGGGGAGCTGAGATGTCACAGCAAAGGCATTCTTATGTTTTAAATATTTTTAAAATATTTAATATTCCTATATTAAAAATACTTTACAACCCAAATCTAAAAGGAGGTACTTAAAAATCAAAGAGATATAAATAATATTGTTCTCAGAATTTGTAGTACTCTATCTCAGAATTTGTAGTACTCTACCTTAGAATAGATTTACTGGCCAAGACAAACCATCCCCTCCTATATTAAAATTATAGTTTTCTATGGCATTGGGGATTTATATCCTTGCTTTGAAAATTGTTTGTTAGTTCTTTGTAAATATGCTGTTATTTCAGGGGTGAAGGGAGCTAATTTAAAAGGTGATTTTTTTTTTGCTGTTTTTTTTAAAGGAAGTGATTTGTGTTTCAAGTATCTGTTAATTATTTAAGAATGCTTTTTAATTACTTAATGAAGACCTGAGGTTAATCATATTCCTCGGTTTACAGAGCATTATCATTATTGGTCTCGGGCAAGCTTCTCTTTTATTATGTTTGCTTGTTTCCTTTTACCCCATGTACTATTCCCATTTCTTCCTTTTTGGTAAGCAGTCATTCTGATATACATTTAACATGTATTATCTTTTTGCTTCTTTGTGGTCCTATAAATTTTGTTTTAATTTATATTCCTATATATTTTTTAAAATTTACACAAATGGTGTTGTTGTATATCTCATTCTATTTCTTGCTTTTTCATTTAGCATTTTGTTTTTATTCATTCATGTTATTATGCACATATCCTTGGCTTTCTCCAAGCTGTGTCCCTTCTACATCTCACTTTTTCAGGCTCCTAAAAACAGACACCCATGCAGCCTCCAACTCCCATCATCACCAAAGTATCACAGTAAATATCCTTACAGATGCCTTCTTGTACACTTGTGTGAGACTTCCTTTAGGATGTATAGTCATGCATGGCTTAATGTTTTGGTCAAGGACAGACCACAAATATGATGTGAATCCCATATGATCACAGTGGAGATGGAAAATTCCTGTCATCTAATGATGTGGTAGCACAACACATTACTCAAATGTTGGTGGTAATGCTGGTATAAGCCTACTGCATTGCCAGTCACATAAAAACATAGCACATAAAATCATACACAGTACATAGTACTTGATAATGATAAACTATGCTACTGGTCTGTGCAGTTGCTATAATTTTTTTTTTTTTTTTTTGAGACAGTCTCACTTTGTCACCTTTGGTAGAGTGCTGGAGCATCACAGCTCACAGCAACCTCCATCTCTTGGGCTTACGTGATTCTCCTATCTCAGCCTCCGAAGTAGCCAGGACTACAGATGCCTGCCACAATGCCCAGCAATTTTTTTTTTTGGTTGTAGTTGTCATTGTTATTTGGCAGGGTTCTAACCCACCAGCTCTGGTGTATATGGCTGGCGCCCCAGCCGCTGAGCTACAAGCACTGAGCCAGTTGCTATAATTTTTAATCATTATTTTAAAATGTATAACTTGTACTTATAAAAAAATTAAGTTAATAGGAAGGTCCCTCAGGTGGTTATTTCTGAAGAGGTGTTATTTTTGTAAGCGATAACAGCTCCGTGTGTGTCACTGCCCCTGAAGAACTTCTTGTGGGATAAGATGTGAAGGTGTAAGACAGTGTATTGATGCCCCTGACCCTGTATAGGCCTAGGCTAGTGTGTGTGTGTTTGTATATCTTTTAGTTTTTAACCAAAAAAAAGTTTAAAGAGTGAAAAGTTTAAACATTACATAGTAAATAATTTTCTCTCTATTCCATAAAACTATTTTCTACAACAATAGAATATGTTTGTGTTTTAAGTTAAATGTTATTATGAAAGAGTCAAAAGGTTTTAAAAAATTTGAAGTTTATAATATAAAAAGTTATAATATAGTTAAGTAAGGTTAATTTATTAAAGTTTTTATCTATTTGAAATCCTTTAAATGTGTTGCTTGGTGAAGATTCAGTTTAATTGATTGAAGTTTCTATCTATCTGAAATCAATCCTTCCTTCCTTCCTTCCTTCCTTCCTTCCTTCCTTCCTTCCTTCCTTCCTTCCTCCTTCCTTCCTTCCTTCCTTCCTTCCTTCCTTCCTTCCTTCCTTCCTTCCTTCCCTCCCTCCCTCCCTTTCTTTCTTTCTTTTTTTTGAGACAGAACCTCAAGCTGTCACCCTGGATAGAGTGCTGTGGCATCACAGCTCACATCAACCTCCAATTCCTGGGCTCAAGCGAGTCTCTGCCTCCACCTCCCAAGTAGCTGGGACTACAGGTGCCCGCCACAACGCCCGGCCATTTTTTTGGTTGCAGCCACCATTGTTGTTTGGCGGACCCCAGGCTGGATCAAACCCGCCAGCTCAGGTGTACATGGCTGGCGCCTTAGCCCGTTGAGCCACAGGCGCCAAGCCTGAAATCCTTTATTTTTTTTTTTTAATTTTGCTTTCAATTTCAACTGGCTTTAACTCATCTTAGTTTGAAATTTTTTGGTTTTTTGTTTGTTTGTTTAATTTTTTTTGTTTTTCTTTTCTTCCTTTAGCGATTCTCTTGCCCTTTGCCTTCTAAGTAGCTGGGACTACAGGTGCCCGCCACAATGCCCGGCTTTTTTTGGTAGAGATGAGGTCTCACTCTGGCTAGCTCTGGCTCAGGATTTTCTCAAACCTCTGAGCTCAGGCAATCCACCCGACTCGGCCTCCCACAGCACTAGGACTACAGGCGTGAGCCACCACTCCCAACTTATTTGAAATCCTTTAAATGTGTTGTTTGGTGAAGATTCAAATTTCTTTTTCTCCGACACTGTGTCCTAAACATTCCATAATTCTCCATTGATTTGTGATGTTATCTTACATATTGTTGCCATATATTCATGAGAATGGCTTTGAACTGTATTCTTTTAAGTTGGTTTTTATCCTTTCTTTTAAACAAGGCATCTGATGTTCGCTTTTCCATAACCATTTGATTTCCTTACGGTGTATTTTCCATGTTGAGACCCAGTTTCCTCTAAATCTCAAGGAACTAGTTCATTTATGTTATAACAGAATCGCCTTCTTGCTTGCAGAACTGTTAGCTGTGGTTCTCAACCTCCCTAACGCCATGAAGTATTTTCATTGTTACAAAAGGGTCGCGACCCGCAGATTGAGAACCACTGGTTTAGACATTTCAGCCCATAGTGATGTCCTCCTTTGAACACACTCATTTTCTAGTACACTCACTTCACTTCTCTTAAAATTATGCATTATCTTCTATTCACTTCTTGTGTTATTGCTTTTCACTTATCTGTGTCTTGTATTTCAGCTGGATTATAAACCTCCAGAAGGCTGGGATGGCTTATATGTCTTTGAACCTCCCATGGTAGCTATTGCTAGCAAAGGACCTATAATCATCATCATAACCGTGATTTAGTGAGCAGTTAATAAACTCTTCCTCAGTACTTTTAGTTTGATGAATACATGTTCTAACGTAATTATAAGCAATACAGGCAGTGGCCAACTTATGAAAGATAGAGGACAAATAATACAGTCCGCATATACAAATTAAACATGGCCTTACCTTCTTGGAGCAGGACTTTTTCTTAATCATTAGATGTTTTGTTACATCTGATTTTTTCCAAATTAAAAAAAAAAATTTTAGTTTACCAATTCTTCCTCCTTTATTTCTAGTAATTGCATTTTATTTAGGTTTCTTTAATGAACAGTGTGAAAAGCAACATGCTAAATAAATCATATGCAGGGCAAGGCAATACATTATAATTAGAATTTCATTATCATTTAATTAGGCATTCCATTATTGAATTGGTGCCTCTGGCTTCTCCTGGTCTCTGTCTAATCCTGAAGCAAATTCTTTTTTTATGGACAAATATTAGCCTATAATAATTAGAGTATTCATCTAAGCTAAGGCTTTTCATTAAATCTCTTCCTGATTAAGATCACTCCCCAAGTACAGATGAATTTAATTTAATATGATTTATCCACTTGCATATTGATTCTGGTGGAAATTATTTTTAAGACCAAGATTGGGAATATTAAGATCTCTTAGATACTTAAGATGTTGTGTGATAGTTATGTAAGCCTAAGTCTGATGTCACTCTAATTTCAGGACTATCAAAAGGGCTGTTAACAGGCTGTCATTGAAAATAATACACCAATTCTCTTTAATATTAAAATGTTGGAGCTTAGAGTTAATACATTCTTTTGTTACTTGGGTTTAGAAATCAATTTTCATTCTAACTAGTTGGTTTAACTCATTTAATATGTCTTTTCTATTTTATCAGAAATTTGGTGTTTCTAGAGACAAGCAGATCATAGATAGATAATCTGATTTAAGGGCCTTCCCAGGCATGAATATAACTTGTTTGAGGGGAGTTGGGTGTTTTTAAACTTCTTGGACTTAAACAATATTACTTCCTCACTCTTTCACATCTTTTGTTTTCTCCTGTTTTTCAATGCTGGGCATGTAACATACCAAATACTGAGTTTAATTTTGTTTGGGGTCTTTTCATTCCTTTCATGATCATCTTTCTCCCAACATTCCTCCATTATCTTGTTCATGTCTGGCCCCACCACCTACTCTTCTACTGTTCGCCTTTTTCTTCTGACCTTTGCGTCCAACATTTTTTGTTTTGTCCTTGTAGTCCTTCCTCCTTCCCCATTATAGGTGTATGAGAAAGTTGGTAGTGCTGTGTGTGAATATAACTAAGATTAAGGCACAGCATATATTCTAGTTTTCTGCAACCAAAATATCCTGAAAATACCATGCTTTTGTGATATCAAAAAGTCCCTATGAGGCAAACTAATTAATTTAGCTCTGGTTTTAGGAAGTCCCGGGGAGTGGTGAATATGTGTGTAGACATGCACTTGCAGTGGCACGTAAGAACTAGTGCCCTGAAAGGGAACATCCTGAGGTTCACTTCCAGCTGTATCCTCTTAGTTTTCCAAGTTCTAAGAGTTGTCTACTTCTTTACCCTTCCACCTCACGCTCTTCTGCCCCATGTGTGGTGTTCCATTTGGAAACAGGGGTGTGTATGTTAGGAACCTAAGTCAATGTGGTGAAGACTGAGAGAAGTTTTGAGAGAAAGAAGGTGCCTTGAAGCCAGGACTAGGTCTGAGGGATCAGCAGACCAAGTCAGACTATAATTCTTCACAGTATGGGCATAGGGGGCTAAAAGCAGCATTGCAAAGAGGGGGTACTTCATCTGGATCAGCTGAGGGGGTGGCTGATGAACAGCAGCAAGGCACATGAACTAATAATATGAGGAGGAGGATGTATAACCCTGGTGAAATACTATGGTCATTTGCGAAAGGAACCCTCTGTGAAGACGATGAAGTAGAAACGAAAGTGTCATAAGGTGACATTTATTGTTCCCAGAGTGATTGCTACACTGATGGAAATGTTAGCTCTGATATTTTTTTTCAAGCTAGTGGGACTCCCATGTGTCCTATAGATTCTAAAAACACAGTAGAAATGAAGAGGCTTTCTATGAGGAAGCAAGTGGTTCTTCGTCAAGGCATAGTGTTGAGAATTGATTAGGAAACAAGTATTTCTACAGTAATATCTCAGCTAATGAATAGGCTGCATTCCTGCATATTTAATGAAGTTTCTTTTGTTATAAGAGAGAGAGATGATAAAGAAAGCACAGGGGATTGCATCCCAGAGTTTGAGGAAAGAATTCATGTTTAAAAATAGCTCTATATATTTAACATCAAATAAGCCATAAACTAGAAAATGTTTATCTGAGGGCTCGAAGGGAGAGGGGGCATATTAAACTCACACAGGTCTTTAAACTGACAATAGAACCTGTACACACTAAGTAGGTCTCTGGCTTCCTGTCCTTGTGGTATCCGGTGGCTATCCTGATGTTGGTCTTTTGGTTCCCCTTACATGCTGTGAACACTACATATGTGGCCTGACTTCCCAGTATATACGAAACATTATTATCTCAGCTTTCCTGACAATTCATGAAGAACACCAGTACTTTACCAATAATATAGCAGTGATTGCACAGATAGAGAATGGCACAGCTGTGGAGTGTCTGAGCAGCTAAGCAAAGGATATCTGATGTTCACAGAGAGCAGAAGCATAAATTCTTGTCTGCCTTCTCTCCTATGCTCTGGGGGGTCATTAACCACAGCCACTCTCCAGCTATGGTCTCTCCTAGTGCAATTTTCTGCCACTGGCTATTGGAGGAGGCTCTGTTCTTAGGCTCTCTCCAAGCAGAAGTACCCCAGAGAGAAAAGCTCAGCTCAGTTTCTGCTTTTCTGCTTATTCCTTTAACAAACAAATATTTGAGTTCATTGAAAAAGCACTAGAAATACAACATTAAATAAAATAGCCAAAGATTCTTAACCCTGTGGCACAGGGGAAACTAGACAAAAATAAATAAAATTTATGATATATTGGATACTGATAAGGCTTATAGAAAAAAATAAGCCAAGGAAGAGGGAAACCTATCATTTTCAATAGGGTGCCCCCCCTTGAAAAGGTAAATTTGAGGGAAGAGCATCTCAGGTAGAAGGAACAGCAAAAGTCCTGAGATGGCAGTGTACCTAGCATGTTCAGAGAACATGAAACTCAGCATGGCTGAGGCAGAGCACACACATGAGCTGTAACAAAACATGAGTGCAGAAAGGTAACAGGTTGCCAGATGTGATGGGCTTTGGAGGCCATCATGAGGCTATCTGGTGTTCTCTTTGGGTGAGATGGGCAGCCACTGGGAGGAGAGGTATAAAGAGATTATAAAATTGTAACTAACATGAAAGAATTATTCTATAAAGGAGTGGGTGGGCAAACAGGGAGACTAGATATTTATAATCTAAGGTGAGACAGGTGGTGATTGATGTAAAACTGGTGAACTGGTAAAAAAAAAAAAATGACTAGATTCTGGATATATTTCAAGATAGACCAAGTAAGATTTTATTTATTTATCTATTTATTTTTTACACAGAGTCTCACTATGTTGTCCGGGGAAGAGTGCCATGGCATCACAGCTCACGGCCACCTCCTGCTCTTGGGTTTAAGCGATTCTCTTGCCTCAGCCTCCCAAGTAACTTGGACTACAGGCACCCACCACAATGCCCAGCTATTTTTTGGTTGTAGGTGTCATTGTTGTTTGGCAGGCCCAGGCTGGATTCCAACCTGCCAACTCCAGTATATGTGGCTGGTGCCCTTAGCCGCTGAGCTACAGGCTCTGAGACCCCAGTAAGATTTTCTGTTGGGTTGGTTGTGGACTATAAGAAAATGAAGAAACAAGGATGACTGCAGAGTTATTGGCCTGAATTGAGGAAGGGCAGTTTTGACTATAACTAAGCAAAGACTATGGGAAGTATAGGTTTTTGAGAAAAGACCAGGAAGAAGTTCAATTTAGGCCATGTTAAGTTTGAGATTCTTACTAGACATGCTAGAGGTGTGAGTTTAATAGTCAAATATGTCAGTCTGGAAATGAGAGAGACATGCTAGAGATACAAAGTTTGGAGGTGTCAATGCATATTTGGTATTTAAAGCTGTAAGACTGAAAGATCACCTAGAGAATGAGTGAGGATGGAAAAAGAGTAAGATCCAAGCTTGGGCACTCTAGCATTTAGAGATCAGAAAACCAAGCCATGCACAAAGGAGACTTCAGGGTAGCCTGCGAAGTTGGAAAAAGTCCAAGAGAGTATAATGTGGCGAGGAGGGGGAGGAGTTGCTAATTTGTTTACATGAAGGTTAAATGAATGACCTTGATGAGAACAATTTTGGTGAATTGGGGAGGGCAAAAGCTTAATTAACATGGGTTCAAGAGAGAAATGGGGGAGGAGTAAAAACAGTATAGACAGATTAAGAAATTTAACTGTGTAAGTGTGCAGAGAAGTGAGTGGATGCTGGAAGGAGAGGCAGGTCAAGCGGGAATAGTGGGAAAAATTATGTTGATGGGCAAGACAGGAATAATTGGTTAGGGGGTAATTGCTGGGTGTAGATGAGAGGGGGTAAAATAGAGCACATGAATAGAGGGATTGGCCCTAAATATGAGCCAATATGGACAGATCATCCAAATAAAGAGAAGGAAAAGTATGATAATAGGAGAGTAGATAAGTTGGTAAGAGCTTGTGTACGTTTCTTATGATTTATTTTCTCAGAGAAGTTGGATGGGAGTAGGGAAGGATGAGGAGGCAGTATCAGAGGTATGAGAGAAAAGCAAAGGTATGAAATGTTCATAAATCATAAGAAACGTACACAAGCTCTTACCACCTTATCTACTCTCCTATTATCATACTTTTCCTTCTCTTTATTTGGATGATCTGTCCATATTGGCTCATACTTAGGGCCAATCCCTCTATTCATGTGCTCTATTTTGGTAAGATATGAAACCTTAGGAACTGGGCATTCTTATTCATTTTGGCTTATTTGCATTATAGGTCTATGGTAAAGAATTTATCTGAGTAAAGCAAATTATGTACTGAGAAAAATACATTAAGACTACTAAATCAGATTACTTTCTGGTTATATCTTAAGACTCGTTGAATAGGTAAGCCTTTTTTTTAATAATTTCATTCAATCATAATTGTGTACATTGGTGCAATCATAGGGCAGAATGTGCTTCATATACAATCAGAAACATTTTGATCGTACTGTGAGAGATAGCCCTCATAGCATTTTCTTAATCACTATATAAAGACATTGATACTCTACA
>CAUYRH010059917.1:0-15760 GCA_963574655.1 Perodicticus potto | reverse complement strand
TATGTTCTTCCATTTGTTAATATCCTCTGCTATTTCCTTTCTTAGGGTTTCATAATTTTCTTTATAGAGGTCCTTCACCTCTTTTGTTAGGTATATTCCTAGGTATTTCATTTTCTTTGAAGTTATGGTGAAGGGAGTTATGTCCTTAGTCTCTCATCTTAGCTGTTATTGACATATACAAAGGCTACTGACTTGTGGACATTGATTTTATATCCTGAGACATTACTGTATTTTTTGATGGCTTCCAGGAGTCTCATTGTTGAGTCTTTGAGGTTCTCTAAGTATAAGATCATACTGTCAACAAAGAGGGAGAGTTTTGACCTCTGCTCCCATTTGGATGCCCATTATTTTTTTCTCTTGCCTAACTGTATTGGCTAAAACTTCTAGCACTATGTTGAATAGTAGTGGTGACAGAGGACGACCTCGTCTGGTTCCAGTTCTAAGTGAAAAAGCTTTCAGTTTTACTCCATTCAGCAAAATATTAGCTGTGGGTTTGCCATAGATAGCTTCCATTAGTTTAAGATGTACCACCTATGCCTATACTCTTCAGTGTTCTAATTAGAAAAGGATGCTGGATTTTATCAAATGCTTTTTCTGTATCTATTGAGAGGATCATATGGTCTTTGTTTTTGCTTATGTTGATATGGTGGATAACGTTTACGTACTTGAGTATGTTAAACCAGCCTTGCATCCCTGGGATGAAACCTACTGCATCATGAAGTATGACTTTTTTGATGATAAGCTGTAACCTATTGGCTAGGATTTTGTTGAGAATTTTTGCATCTATATTCATGAGTGAAATTGGTCTGAAGTTCTCCTTTTTAGTTAGGTCTTTTCCTGGTTTTGGTATCAGGGTGATGTTTGCTTCATAGAACATGTTGGGGAAGATTCCTTCCTCCTCAATTTTTTATAATAATTTCACCAGTATGAGAATAAGCTCTTCTTTGAAGGTTTGATAGAATTGTGGTGTGAACCCATCCAGACCAGGGCATTTTTTTGGTTGGCAGATTTTTTTATTGTTTCTTTTATCTCAGTGCTTGAAATTGGTCTGTTCAGGAGATCTATTTCTTCCTGGCTAAGTCTAGAGGGAGGGTGTGTTTCCAAATATTGATCCATTTCTGTCACGTTGTGAAATTTCTGGGCATAGAGTTTCTTGTATTCAGAGATAATCTCTTGTATTGCTATGGCATCTGTTGTTATTTCCCCTTTATTGTCTCTGGTTGAGGTTACTAGAGATTTTACTTTTCTATTTCTAGTTAATCTGGTCAAAATTTTATCTATTTTATTTAGTTTTTCAAAAAACCAACTCTTTGTTTCATTAATTTTCTGAATGATTCTTTTATTTTCAATTTCATTGATCTCTGATTTAATTTGGGGTATTTCTTTTCTTCTGCTGGATTTAGGCTTAGATTGTTCTTCTTTTTCCAATTCCATAAGATGGCTTGTGAGTTTGTTGATGCACTCTCTTTCTGTTTTTTCAGATGTACACATCTAAAGCAATAAATTTTTCTCTCAGGACTTCTTTTGCTATATCCCACAGGTTTTGGTAGCTTGTGTCTTCATTGTTGTTATGCTCAAGGAAGTTAATAATGTCCTCTTTTATTTCTTCCTGCACCCAACAACTGTCATTCAGCATAAGGTTGTTTAATTTCTATCCCTTTGTGTGGGGTTCAATGTTTTTATTGGAGTTGAGTTTCACCTTTAATGTCTTGTGGTCTGAGAAGATACAAGGTAAAATTTCAATTCTTTTGATTCTTTTGAGGTTTGTTTTGTGTCCTAGCATATGATCAATTTTGAAGAATGTTCCATGGGCCAATGAGAAGAATGTATATTCTTTAGCTTTGGGATGAAATGTTCTATATATGTCTATTAAGCAAAGTTGTTCTAGGGCAGTGTTTCTCAACCTTCCTAATATCATGGCCCTTTAATACAGCTCCTGTGGGTTGCGACCCACAGCTTGAGAACTGCTGTTCTAGAGTCTCATTTAAGTTCCTTATACCTTTAAATTCTGTTTAGAGGTTCTGTCCAGCTCTGTGAGAGGAGTGTTAAAATCCCCTGTTATTATGGTGTTATAGGATATTATATTGCTCAGACTGAGTAAGGTCTGTTTCAAGAATCTGGGAGCATTTAAGCAGGGTGCATAAATATTTAGAATTGAAATGTCTTCTTGACATTTTTCCCTTGACCAACATGAAGTATCCATCTTTGTCTTTATTGACTTTAGTTGCATTAAATCCACTTGTATCAGAAAACAAGATTGCAACCCCTCTTTTCTTCTGATTTTCATTTGCCTGAAAAATTATCTTCCAACCCTTAACTCTGAGTTTTAATTTGTCTTTTAAGGCTAAGTGTGATTCTTGCAAACAGCAGATGGATGGCTTGTGTTTTTTAAGCCAGTCAGCCAGCTGTACCTTCCCAGGAAAGCACTTGTCACTGGGATCTCTCCTAAAGTGGCTGCCTACTTATCCTGTGTGCCAAAACTGGCCTCACTCTATGCCCCTGAGGGCCATGGCTGGAAGGCAGCCCTCCCACTGCCAAACACTGAAAGCTCCGTTCTTCCCCAACACCTCTTTCCTGGCCTTTGGCGCTGCCCACAGTCACTAGGTTGCTCCCCAAGTTCTTCCAGCTTAAGCCTCGCTGTATGACCCTTAGGGCAGAGCCTACAGGGGCAGTTCTCCTACAATGGCTGCCTCACGGCCCACAGCTAAACAATGTTCGCTCCCTTCCAGCCCAGCAGCTCAGTCCCAGACACTGGACAATGCTTAAAGTCACCCACACTCTCACCCAAGTTCTCTCAAGGTAATTCAACCGAGTGCCCAAGTCCAAAAAAATAAAGCAACCCACAGGGAAGGCGTTTTCTGTCTGCAATCTCGCTTCTGTTGTAGTTACACCTGTTGCAGCCTCAGACCAATCGCAACCACTTGCCACTTCTCCACTGCTTTTGTCCTCCTCCTGAGGTCCAGAAGTCTTTCCCTGTCTCCCTGCATCCCCAAAGGGATGTTTGTGGGCAGATCCCACAAGCAAGAGATGCCTGGAGTCTTTTCTTCCCGGTATTACTTCTCCTGGTTACAAAGAAGCTGCTACTCAGCCGCCATCTTGCTCCCTCTCCAGACACTAGGATTATTAAGCAGAAAATCTAACTATGTTTAAGGAAATGAGAAAAGAAATTTAAAATATAAAAAAGGAGCATGTAGAATTGAAAAAGAACTAAATGAACTTCCAGAGGGAAAAAAATACATACTACTGTTAACACAAACTTGAATGGATAACATAGGCAAAAAGATGAATATATAAAAGAGAGAGAAAAACACATGGGAGAGGGGCGAAATCTGAAAAAAAATGCTGGCTGACAATTTACCAGAATTTATGAAAGATTTTACCTGTCAGATTAGAAATTCCAAGGCATCTCAAGCAGAAAAACTAAAAATAAATCCATACATAGACATCAATACTATATGAAGACTAGAGACAAAGAGAAGATCTTAAAAGCCACCAAAGAGAACATATAGATCACCTCTATTTTATAGAATAGAATGATGGTTAGACTACTACCTTTTCAACAGCATGACTTTGGGGTTTCGAAAGATATTCCTTTTTCTTTTTTTTTTTTTGATCAGAGTCTCACTATGTCACCCTGGGTAGAGTGCTATGGCGTCACAGCTCACAGCAACCTCAAATCTTGTGCTTAAAAGATTCTTCTCTTGCCTCAGCCTCCCAAGTAGCTGGGACTACAGGCACCCACCACAATGACCGGCTATTTTGCGGTTGCAGTTGTCATTGTTGTTTGGCAGGCCTGGGCTGGATTCGAACCTGCCAACTCTAGTGTTATGTGGCTGGTGCCCTAGCTGCTAAGCTACAGGTGCTGAGCCCAGAAAGATTTTTCTTTACCAAGGTACATTAAAGAAAAATTTTTTAAATGTCATGTCATTAAAATAAGTATATTCTTTTCACCAAAAGTCATCATAATAAGAATGAAAAGACCATCCACAGGTCGGAAATAATATCTGACACACTTGTACCAACCATCAGCAAGCAAAAAGGCAGAAAACCCAACAGGAATATACTTGAATAGACATTTTTATGGAAAAAAAATTCAAATGGCACTGAAGAAAAAAAGATGCTCAACCTTCTTAGTAATCTAGGAAATGCAAATTAAAACCACATAAGATACTATCATTCTTTCCCCTTTCCTTCTCCAAGCCCCAATGACAAAAAATAGAAACACAGGATAATTCTAAGTGTGAGTGAGGAAGTGGAGGTATCTTTCATGTACAACCGGTAGGAAAATAAATAGGAGCCACTTTAGAAAATGGCTTGGTATTACCTGATCAAGTTCAAGGTGAACATACAGCACAGCAATCCCCCTTCCAGCTTTTTATTCAAAAGAATCACTGGCACATGTTCACCAGCAGTGTTTAAAAACACAGAAAAACAAACAAAAAGAATGCTCATGGAAGCATATTCTTAATTGCCAATAAGTAGAAACAACTCAAATGTCCATCAATATTGGCTCAGTGCCTATAGCTCAGCAGCTAGGGAAGCAGCCACCTACACCAGGGCTGGCGAGTTCGAGCCCAGGCCTGCCAAATAACAATGATAACTACAACAAAAAAATAGCCAGCATTGTGGTGGGTGCCTATAGTCCCAACTACTGGGAGGCTGAGGCAAGAGAATCACTTAAGCCCAAGAGTTTGAGGTTGCTGTGAGCTGTGATGCCATGGCACTCTACCAAGGGTGACAAAGTGAAACTCTGTCTCAAAAAAAGAATCCATCAATAACAGAATGGCTAAATAAACTGTAGTATATTATTACACTATAATGGAATACACTGCAATAAAAACCAAAGGAACTACAAGTACAAGTAATGACATGAACAAATCTCACAACATTGTATTAAAGGAGCCGGTCACAAAATTATATGGTATTATTCCATTTACGTGAAGTTCAAAACCAGGCTAAATTAAATTCTATCATTCTCGATGCATGTGTAGGCAGTAGTGCCATCAAGGAAAGTAATGCAGGTATTATCACAAAACTCAGGGGGTTACATGGGGGAGGGAAAGGCATGTTTATGGGGAGGATGTGACCAGTGGGGAAACGTGGGGGGTCTTTTGGGTGATCACAACGTTCTCTTTATTAAACTAGATGATGGGTTTTACTGCTATTCTTTATAATTTAACATACACTTTAAAAATGCTTCTTTGTGTTTCCAGTAGCTAATAAAACTTATTAAAACCACAGATCAAAAAAGATGGATTACTCAGAAATAAAACTATTTAACTTACTTGTATGTTCACACTGTTACATTTGTTAGATAAAATGCCAATGCTCCCCCTGAAAAAGGGAACTAAGAATAATGAAGTTGAGAGACACAAAGTTCCTGCAGCTCACAAACCACTCTCACTGTGTTTATTCATTCATCAGCTTAGAAATCTTGGGTAAGTTAATTTATTCAGGTTCTTAGTTGAATGTCTCAGGCCACAAGCTCAGTAGAAAGGAGACAGAAAGCACTGAGCCTGGAGCTAAGTCTTCTCCCTGGAGCCTGGGCCAGACAGCAGCAGGTGGCTGCCATCACCAGGCTTCATAGCCACATCCACTAAGCTCGGAATAAAGTACAAGAAAGACCACAGTCTATCTGCCTCTCCTCCTTTCCTATGAGGGTAAGAGTAAGGACCCTGGGGGCATACTGCCTGGTTCACAGCCTGGATCCAGCCCTGTAGCCTGCAGCAAGTTATTTAATCCATTTGTTCTCCGTGTTTTTCTTTTTCCTCCTTCCCTTTCCCCCCTCCCCTCTCTCTTTTGAGACAGGGTCTTGCTCTATCACCTGGGCTAGAGTACAGTGACATCATTTTAGCTCACTACAACCTCAAACTCTCAGGCTCAGGCAATCCTCCTACCTCAGCCTTCTGAGTAGCTAGGACTACAGGTGTGTGATATCATGTTCGGCTGATTTTTTAAATCTTTTGTAGAGACAGGGTCTTGCTGTGTGACCTAGGCTGATCTCTAATTCCTGGCCTCAAACAATCCTCCTGCTTTGGCCTCCCAAAGTGCTGGGATTACAGGTACGAGCCACCATATTCAGCCTTTTTCCCCATTTTTTCACCTGTAAAATGAGGCTTAAAAAGGTTATAAACCTCACAAGGAAATTAGGTTATTACTGAGAAAGCACTTGGGAAAGTGACTGGCACAAAAAAAGTACTCAAAATGAGCTAAGTCATGGTGGTAATTATTTCCAGACATACCCTTACATCCAAATGTACTCGAACTCTCCGCTTAGACATCTAAGTCTGCATGTCCTAAACTAAGTTCCTGTTATTCTCTCCAAACCAGCTCCTTTATCCTTTCAGTTGCTTAGAACAAAACCATGGGGCCACCCTTGTTTCTTTTCACATTTGGTCCATCACAAGTTCTGTCAGTCCTACCTTCAAAATACACCTGGAATCCAATTACTTCCCACCATCTCCAAGTTATGATGCTGGGCCTCTGTTGCCTGGATCAGTGCAATTGCCTCCGAGCTGATCTCTCTGTTTCTACATTTGTCCTGTCCTCTCAGTCTAATCTCAGCCACACCACTCTCAACTGCTACACAATAGCAGTCGCATAGTTGTAACAGAATTACCTGTTAAAACTCAAGTTGGACCATGCCATGCCTCTGTGCCAAACCCCGAAATGGCTTCCCATCTCACCCATAATAAAAGTCATATGGCTGCTGTGTCCTTCGAGGACCTCGGTGTCTGAGGTCCCACAACCTGTCCGCCTCACCTCCTCCTTTTATCTCTGCTTTCACTCCAGTCACATACCACAGGCACCGTCACCCTGTAGGGGCCTTCACTGGCTGCTCCTTCCCCATGGAAGGCTCCTTCCCTATCTCTGGCACACTCATTTCCCTTCCATCTTCACTTGTCCTTAAGTCTCAAACAGTCACTCCCTGACCCCAGAATTTCATATCCACTTCACCATATTCCCTTCTTTTGCCTCATTTTTCTTTCCTTCTCCTTTACCACATTACATAACACACATACTCTGTACCTGCTTCTTCACTGTTTCTGGTATGCTCTGCGAGCCCCCTTCCCCGTAGCAGAATGTGCTCCATGGGACAGTAACTCTCATTTGTATCCACAGCTTTGAACAGCATAGAGTTAGGACCTAAAGCAACAAGGATTGGGTGGCGCCTGTGGCTCATCGAGTAGGGCGCCGGCCCCATATATCAAAGGTGGCAGGTTCAAACCCAGACTCGGCAAACTGCAAAAACAGAAAAATAGCTGGGCATTGTGGTGGGTGCCTGTAGTCCCAACTATTTGGGAGGCTGAGGCAAGAGAATCGCCTAAGCCCAGGAGTTGGAGGTTGTGCGAGCTGTGTGATGCCATGGCACTCTACTGAGGGCGATACTGCCTCCACAAAAAAAAAAAAAAAAAAAAAGCAACAAGGATTAAATGAATAATAAATTTACAAGTTGTCAGCTAATACTATTAATACAGCCAATATTATATAATGTTTTCCTTTCTTTTTGTCCTTTGGGATCCTGGGTAGATTCAAATTTTAAATATTTGCATATGTTCTGATGTCATATCCTTTACTTATACTTTGATGTCTAATCACTAGGGCCATACGATTTTTCTAATCCTGTAAACATGCCCATCTGTGAACACAAAATAGTTCTATTCTTATTCCATTCTTCATCTATTGCTCCCCTGCTAGTTCACAGCTGGCAATATGAAGCAGCTGTCCCCGGGACTGGTTCAGAGGTGAGCCCCAAAAGCTCCACTAATAACCTCTTTGCCCAACTGTTAGATGCCCTCAACTTGGTGAGACCAGTGATTGTGTCCAGCTTTCTCATAACTGGATTCCCAACACCTAAATAATTTTTTGCATGGATGAACTAGTTAATTGATGCGTGCATGGGTAGTTGACTGTGTTTTGTTTCCCACGCTGAGGGTGGGATAGGCCACAATGCCTCTCTGGTAAACTAGCAGAGTCTCTGAAAAAGGGAATATTGGAGTTTTAATAAAATGCTTTAAGTCCCTTCTAGGTAACTGGAAAAAGACACTTCAGCACCCTTGCATGGCATGATGGTATCTTTATCCAAAGGTACCATCATCACAATAATGTAAAGGGTAGTTTTAGGTGTTTTTTAAAGCAGCCTCCAGGAAAAAACTATGAGTATGTGTTTGTGTATATGTATGTATCTGTTATGTTTGTGTACACATGTGTACGTGTCCATGTTTATGTATACAGTATGCATGTGGCTGTGTATCTGCATTGTGTGTAATGATGGGAAATCACAAACTGATAATAATCAGATAATAAGAACAGAGCAAGGTGAGTGAGAGGCCAGCCTACTTTTCTTGCCTATTTAAAAAACAGCAACAACAAAACAAAACTGACTTCAGTGATGAAGCCATCCTTCAGGTTCTACCTAACAGCTCATCAGCCCCATAAATGATGGGCCTTAGTCATTCTGCAGTCAGTTTCATGTCACTTTCATCCTTCATTCACTAATCCACCAGATATTATGTAGGTACCTGCTAAGTTCCACACACTGTATTATGGGATAGAGAATAACTTTGATGGACCAAGTCCCTTCCCTCTGTGGAAAAGAGAGACAATAAACAAGCAAATTAATAAATACAAGACCAAATTTTAGGTAGAGACATGGGCTGTGAAGAAATTTAAAGTAGGAAAAAGCTAGAGAGTGAGTGTGAAGTGCTCTGGGCCTCACTGAAGAGGCCATTATGGAGGCTGAAACAACCCGTCTTAGATGTTAGTCCACCCTGGTGATTTCTGACTAACTCCACTTCTGAGAATATATCTAAGATTTTTCTGCTCTTCCTTGCATAAGAGCACATACTGCAAATCCTGCCGTTAGGTCAAAACAGCCTTGATGAGATAAATCCTGCTCTTTGGCAAATTCTTGCTTATCCCTGACTTCAACTGGACACATTCCTTCCTTGTGGTCTACACGCTATATGCCTAGGAGTGCCCTGGGGGGATAGTGGCTCAGGGATCAACTATCTCTTGGCAGCCTAAGACACAGCTTCTGTTCATAACTCCCTACTAAATGTTTCTTTTTGAGAAAATGGATTTCTCAGCCTCTTTCCTTGATTTCTCAATTCCCTTGGTCTTTGAGGGTAGGTCTGTGCAGACCTGCTCTAGGCAGAACAGCAATGCTTAAGCAGCAATGCATGTTTCTGGAACAGCAGGAGAGGCCATGTGGAGAGAGCAGAGGGGAGCCCAGGGAAGGGATGGAAGCAAGCTGGCATCAGCCTGGAGGTGGGAGGGCACTACTGAAATGCATTCCTGGATGCATCTGAGATGAACTCCACAAAGGTCACCAATTACATTTAGAAGCAGAGAAGAACAATTCAAGGTATTAAAAGAAAATAAGACCTCCTCTGTTGAAGCGAAAAATACATATGCATGCAAAATATGTTTACATATTTATTAGAAGGGTTGGGCTCTTATTCCACCCCCGCTTGCCCCCAATAGCCAGAATGAACAAAATAATAGAAATTCATTTCTGGGGTAGTCTTCAGGATGGAGTCTCTCAGTTGTCACCCCTGCCTCCCTCTTAAATGATTGATGTCATTTCTGATCCTCCCCCAAACAAGTGACTCTTTCTCTAGTCTCAGATAATTAGCTTCCCCAGACACAATGGGAGGGCCTGAGCCCAAGCTTTTAGGGAAGACATTTGAAGCACAAGGGAATACTAGTGTTTTGCTTGGGCTGTCGGACAAATGTTCCGGAAATGAAAGTTTTTTTGTGTTTGTAATTATGCACATCCTGCAGTATCTGCATAATGGGTCCAATTCAACCCTGGCCTTGTAGAAAAATTGCCATGTCCTTGCAGGAAGGTCAGTGCATAACATGACAAGTGGACAGGAAGGCTCATGCTGACAATAGCGCCTTAATTTTTTTTTTTTTTTTGGTAATTTTGAGAGTGAACTTTGCTCTTTTAGCCCATTTGTCTGTAGGCTATTTGCAAACTTATTCTAAACACACACAGACTTACAAAATGCACATACTTAAAATCAGCCT
This sequence comes from Perodicticus potto, assembly GCA_963574655.1. NCBI lineage: Eukaryota > Metazoa > Chordata > Mammalia > Primates > Lorisidae > Perodicticus > Perodicticus potto. The sequence goes on along the minus strand of CAUYRH010059917.1, from coordinate 5,725 downwards.
TTCCTTTGAGAGAACCTGTATATAGTATAAAGATTTCAGGTGGTAGGAAAGCTGACTGCTACAGGTATATTCTTCCTAGTACATGGTAGAATTTTATTTTTATTTTTATTTTTTTTTTTTTACTCTTTTTAAAAAAAATTTCTGGATTAATACGAGGGTATAAATAACTAGGTTACAATGTTTGCTTTTGTTAGGTAAAGTCCCTATTGTAGTTGTGTCCTGCACCCAGAAGTTGTGCCACACACTCTTACACTGTGCCTGTTCATGGTAGAATTTTAAAGCCATAGGAGGCCTTATATAAGTTAGTCAAACTTTTTGTAGCTAGGGAAGGTCTGGAACCCTACTGCTAAAGAACCCAATGTGCATAAAGCACCAGCTGGTCCCTGGTTGTCTAATAGTCAAAAGACAAAAAGAAGAAAAAAACACAAGCTGCATTTAGGTTCATTTTCAAAAATATTTCTTTAGAGAGCTATACAAAGTTTCGATTTTGATTGAAATACATTCACCAGAAGCTTTCTATTTGTTTGTTTTAAACACTTTGGTTCTGCTCAGTTTAGCAGAATTTATGTGCATCTAATTATGTGTTCAAGCAAACAACTTTTCAATTAAATTTCTTAGATTGTATTGCATCTTCAAACCAGAGATGGGAACAGTGTTCTCGCGGCCAATTTGTTTTAAGTATTTGACATAAAAGGTTCTAATAAAAATCTTTTTTTTTTTTTGTAGAGACAGAGTCTCACTTTGTTGCCCTCGGTAAAGTGCCATGGCATCACACAGCTCACAGCAACCTCCAACTCCTGGGCTTAGGCAATTCTCTTGCCTCAGGCTCCCAAGGCTCCCAAGCAGCTGGGACTACAGGCGCCCGCCACAACGCCCAGCTATTTTTTTGTTTTGCAGTTCAGCCGAAGCTGGGTTTGAACCCGCCACCTTCAGTATATGGGGCCAGCGCCCTACTCGTTGAGTCACAGGAGCCACCCTTTTTTTTTTCTTTTAGAGACAAAGTCTCACTTGGTTGCCCTCAGTAGAGTGCTATGGCGTCGCAGCTCACAGCTCCAACTCCTGGGCTTAAGCCAGTCTCTTGTCTCAGCCTCCTGAGTAGCTGGGACTATAGGTGCCCGCTACAACGCCCGGCTATTTTTTTGTTGCAGTTTGGCTGGGGCCATGTTCGAACCCTCCACCCTCAGTATATGAGGCCGGCGCCCTACTCACTGAACCACAGACGCCGCCCATAAAAATCTTTCCGAAGAGATCTTTCATCAAGACAGCCTGATCCAAACTAGACCTTTCAAGTCTACACATTTGGCCTCCATCAAATTTCAGGGGTCATAATGGAGGAGACAACTTGTATGAAAGATTTAAGGGGGATGATTTTATACTCCTCACTCCGAGTATGCTCAGGTCTAAAGAATTGATGCCAACTCTCTTTCCCATATATGTAGTTATAAAAAGCCCTTTGTCTCTCATTTTATTTCATCACATTTTTCTAAGGGGGAGACTGTGTATCTCCTTTCCCCCATACTCACCATGATGGTACCTACTCACTTCAGATCCTGCCCTAATTGAAGTCCAAAAGAAAGTTGTTCCCTTGATGGACTTAAGCATTTCTGGAGTTGTTTTATCCACCAGCTGTTGCTCCTGGTTGTCCAGTCACCCTTGCCAAGCTTCAGTACACAATAAAATGAGTAACCAGGTCACAGAGGTGAGGACTAACAACTTCCTGGCTTCTCCAAGCTTCCCAGAGCAGCTCCTGGCTATTGAAACCCCATAAAAATAAGAGATTTACCACTAATGACAGTCTCTTTGTCCCTAACTCCACTATGCTTACTGCCCGGTTGCATTTTAATTAGGGCAAATAGTACATTCCCATTCCAGGCTGAAATCCAGGGCTCCCTTGGCTTTATTCTTAGGTGGCACTGTTCAAAAGACGTATTCTTTTGTTTTTTGTTCTTCATCTGCCAGAAACACTTTGAGGAGAGGAAGAAAGGGACCTAGGAGATGGGAAAGGAATAGCTACTCCTTGTAGTGGGCTGTCCTGTTTTTCCCAACTTCTCTTTGCAAGCCAGGATGTTCAGGTATGAAACTGTTGGCTATAGAGGCTTTGCTTTTACCTCCAGAAATCAAGACTGGTCACAGTGCTAATCAGTCCCATCTCTCTTGCTTCTTGTCCTCCCATTTATTTCTCTTAGGCCAAGATCATGACATTCTCTAAATAATAAGAATAATAAAAGAATTTCCATAGAGAGGTTGCATGAGAAAGGTACCAAGATAAACATTTTTCCCTTTCTCCAGACAAAGACACTGATCATTAAATCTGGCATATAGTAGAAATAAATAGAATGTGGGAAATAAAATGAAAAGAAACTAAAAATTACAACTATATATGTTATATAGGAAAGAGTCAGTTTCCTATGGTGATACTGATATGACTGGAAAGATGGCAGAAGCCAGAAATTCACTTCCATGGATCCTTTTTCCTGGCTGAACTCTGTCTCCTGCATGCACAGAGACACACCTACATTCTATACAGTTCACCAAAGATTCCAAATTTTTGCATGTTTAAATGCTTCAAACATCTTTCTTGTCCCAATTCCATGTATTATTTATGCTAAAGAGTTCAGCTGAGTCCCAGCACAGTGGGAGGCTGAGGTAGGAGGATCACTTAAGGCCATGGGTAACATAGCAAGATCCCATTTTAAAAAATTAGCTGGGCATAGTAGCATCCATCTGTAGTTCCAGCTTCTTGGGAAACTGAGGAGGGAGGATCATTTGAGTCCAGAAGTTCAAGGTTAGAATAACCTATCATCGTGCCACTGCACTCCAACCTAGGCAACACATGAAGACTCTGCTCTAAAAAATTAAAACTAAAAAAAGAATTTTTTTTTTAAGAGTTTGCTTGATCCACACAGGTGAAGCTACAGTCCAAAACAAATCCAGGATCTAACTGACAGAAATTAGTTAGAAACTAAAAAAAAGCACATTTTTTAGAGTGAAAAAATGATAAATCGATGAACATATCATTTCTTCTTGTATGTTGTCAGATTAGATTAAAAAGCACCAGATAACCACTCATTTTACATTTCTCCAAGTGAGCACCACTGATCTACAGTAAAGCTGAGTAAGAGCTTTGGAGAAACTCCACAAGTAAATGATAACTAACAGGGAAGTTGCTTTAAATTTTGACTAATCCTTCATGAGAAGAGACAATAGATGCACTTGTTATAAAATGAACTTCTCAGTTCTCCTTTTATTTTCCTCCTAAACTCTATATTCAAATTAATACGAGGGTACAATATTTAGGTTACGTAGTTCTCACTTCCAGGGTCAAATTCCACTTTTAGAAGAGCCCCTCACCCAAGGGGTGTGCTACACACCCTCACAATGTGCACTTTAGGTGAGATCCCGCCGCCTCGTGCCCTCCCGCCTCCCCCTCCCGCTTCCCTCTACCCTTGAACTAGATTATAATAATGTTTTATTGTTCTTAAGAACATGTAATTGTTTATATATTGATTCACTGATGTCCAATTCTTCCTCTGTTCCCTCAGAGCCAGTTCCAAATTCTCAACTACTATGAAATGGAAAACTTTAAAAATATAAATTAAAAGGCACACAGTAGTGGCTACTCAACTATAGGCAGATGGGGAAAGCACAGGAGCACAGGTTGGTTCTGCTCTCCTGCAGAGGATCCAGGAAGAAGCTCAATGGCTTTCTGTTAAGTTCAGAGCACTACACTTTGATTCTGGATATCCACACCTACATAACTACAGAGAGGAGGTGCTTATTAATAAACATTTAGTGACTCATGAATGAATTACAAAGGGGTGTGAGGTGGCATGCACACACCTACATACACTATTACAGATGCTTCCCTAGCCCAGATTAATTCATTCTCAGTTTAATGCAAAGAGTTCCATTATAAGATATTTAAAGACTTGGCATATTAGTTTTTTATGCCTGCTATAACAAAGTACCCACACACTTGGTAGCTTAAACCACTAATAACTTATTCTTTTGTGGCTCTGAGGCCAGAGTCTGAAATCAGAATTGCCGTGCCAAAATCAAGATGTCTACAGGATCACACTCCCTCCAGAAGGTTCGGGGGAGAATCTGTTCCTTGGCTGCGGCTCTGTCACTCAAATCCTCAAGGCCAACATCTCCAAATCTCTTTCTGTTTCATCTTCATATTGCCTTTTCCTCTGTGTGAGCACAATCTCTCTCCTCCACCCTTTTATATGGCTGCATCATGATTGCATTTAGGGCCCACCCAGATAATCCAGGATTATCTCCTTAGCCCTAACTTAATCACACCTACAAAGACCCTTTTTCCAAATAGGATAATACTTATAGGTTCCAGGAACAATGACCTGATACTTTTAGATACCATTATTCAACTTAATATTAGGGAAAAAACAGATAGCCAGGCATTGTGGCAGGTGCCTGTACTCCCAGCTACTTGGGAGGCTGAGGCAAGAGAATCGCCTAAGCCCTGGAATTGGAGGTTGCTGTGAGCTGTGTGATGCCACGGCACTCTATAAGTGTGACAAAGTAAGACTCTGTCTCTGCAAAAAAAAAAAAAGAGAAAGAACAGAGTTGGCAGCAGGGACTGCAAGAAGTCTCACACTGTCTCTGTCACTGTGAGGATGCCCGCTGCACAAATCTGTGTCATTTCATGCAATGCCTGCAGAGCCATATGTGGAATTATTGCCGTATGTAGCACGTGTACCTAAATTATGGATTCAAATTAAATACTGAGCCGCCCAACAGCCTCCAAAATGGAGGAGTTAACCTAAGTTGGGGAATGTCTACATTATCCACATGAGGGGCTGAAAGCCTAGCTGCTTCTGCTTATCCTGTGGCCTTAGCTTGCCAATTACTCTCTTTATTGTAAACACGGTCTGGGAGAGGAAACTCAAGAGGGAGTTAGTCCATGTGGCAGAAGTTAATGTGAGTAATAGGAATGTATCCTGAAGCCTTGTATTCAGTAGGTTCATCGATGGGTCAAGTTTAGTCCTGGCAGGAGATTTGAATCTTTACCCACTGCTCTGCACAGTCCTGCATAGTTCCTGGGTTTCCAGGTTAGAAACACTGTCTGAAGTGGGGCTGGCCCTATGCATGGTTTATTCCCTCTTCTTACAGACGAGACAATTAAGTCTGCTGAGTAACCATTTCTCCTAGGATGAAAAGCTGTCTCCAGAGTTGCGTTAAATTTTCATACATGGAAACAGATGGAATTATTCATGCTTGGGCAGTTTTCGGGCCAAAATCATGCTATCATGTATTTACAAGCTGTCATTCTTGATTTATTTTCTAAATATCATCACTAAATCGTGGGATGCCAAGGCAGGAGGATTGCTGGAACCAAAAAGTTTGAAGCTGAACTGAGCTGTCAGCGGATCATTGCACAACAGCCTGGGCTACAGAATGAGACCTTGTCTCAATCAATCAATCAATCAACCAACCAATCAATCTCACATTCCCAAAATATGCAGGGCTGATATTAGGCTAAGGCAAGTGACACACTTGCCTTGGGTATAAAATTTAAGAGGGTGTCAAATCGGTAATCAAAACAACATTTCAACATAATTTTTTTTTTTTTTTGAGACAGAGCCTCAAGCTGTCACCCTGGATAGAGTGCGGTGGCATCACAGCTCACAGCAACCTCCAATTCCTGGGCTCAAGCGAGTCTCCTGCCTCCGCCTCCCAAGTAGCTGGGACTACAGGCGCCCGC
>CAUYRH010059916.1:0-10555 GCA_963574655.1 Perodicticus potto | reverse complement strand
TATATAGTGATTAAGAAAATGCCATGAAGGCTATCTCTCACAGTACGATCAAAATGTTTCTGATTGTATATGAAGCACATTCTGCCCTATGATTGCACCAATGTACACAATTATGATTTAATAAAATTATTTAAAAAAATGTTGTATTTCACTCAAATAAACATGAGGTAACATGGGGTGTTAATGTATGTGGTCAAATAATATATAGTCATCCTCCTGGCCATGTGATGATCTCCAAAAGTTTACAAATAGGAATTAAAAACCACACCCTGTCAATACAATTATGGCCTTCTATCAGAAAATGTCCTGGAAAAAGTACTACGATACAGCTCACAAGTATTTTGTTTTTAATTTTATAGTTGTCATGATTAACACTAAGGCTATAGTACTTCTATCACATGGTAAGTACCAGTAGGTGCTTATATCAACAAAATTCAAGGAATGCCTTACAACATTCCAAACAACAAATATTTCAGATAAAAAGTCTTACTTATGAGAAGGCTGCAGTTGCATAACTAAACATGGCTGTCTCCAAACAGTCTTGTTTCTGAAGCCCCCACAGGGCTTCCAAACATCTCCAAGGGCAAAGAAAACACATTCAATATCGGCAAGAGGTGAAGAAGCTACCTTACCTGGTTACACTGGTTTTATAGCTCAGAGCAGAAGGAGAAAGTAAAGTAGTCCTTCTGTTGAATAATGTCATGCACTCCAGAACCACCTATGTTTTCTAACATTTCAAGAAATGCCACGAAAGCTATGTTAACTAGTTCGATGAAAATATTTCAAATTGTATATAAAACCAGAACATTGTGCCCCATGATTGCATTAATGTACACAGCTATGATTTAATAAAAAAATAAAAAATAAAAACAAAGATCTGGAAAAAAAAAAGAAAATGGCATTGGTGGCAATATTATTTTCTTTTAGCTGAGTGACTGCCGGCAAGTGCAGCCAACTTCTGCCCTCTATTATGTGTGTACTGACATTATTAGAGTAATCTTATTTTAAAAGCACCTTTTGGAAACTACAAAGGCTACTGATGGTGAAAACATGTTTGGCCAAAAAGGATAAACAACAGTATTTCCTGTTCTGACGGAGCTGCTGAGATGGATGCTTGGCAGCATAGCTGGATTTGCTGCTTAGATAAAGACACTGCTGCAGGCCATAATAAGTCATGTCTGACTCTAATTTCTGCATCAACATGTAATGCCACCAAACACTCACTAGCAATTGTCAGAGAGCTCCTGTCAACTACACCAGAGCCAAGGCCTTTGAATCTAATCAACTACACCAGAGCCAAGGCCTTCTCAAGACACTGTGCCAAGAAATGTGAGCAAAAGAGAGTATGATCAGTGGTTTCCTCAGGACTAGTCCTGCAGTGCTTGACTGAACCTGAAGTCCAAGCTCTACTTATTTCGAGATTGAGGGAGCAAATGACAGGAAGGATTACTTCCTGCCTCAGCTTGGCATACATCAGTGCCCATTTGAATGAGGTAAACCTTCTGATCCAAAGCTCTACAGACATCATTCTGAATGCTGGTGAAAACCAGTGTGCTTTTTTAGCTAAGCAACCATTTCAGAAGAGAACTGGATCAAGGCAACTATGTAAATGTTTCCAAAACTGGGGAATAACTTTTTTTTTTTTTTTTGAGACAGAACCTCAAGCTGTCATCCTGGGCATCAAGTGCTGTGGCATCACAGCTCACAGCAACCGCCAATTCCTGGGCTCAGGTGATTCTCCTGCTTCCACCTCCCAAGTAGCTGGGACTATAGGCACCCGCCACAATGCCCGACTATTTTTTGGTTGCAGCCGTCATTGTTGTTTGGTGGGCCCGGGCTGGATTTGAACCTGCCAGCTGAGGTGTATGTGGCTGGTGCCTTAGCTGCTTGAGCCACAGGCACCAAGCCAAGATTCAGCTTTTCATTTTTTTTTTTTTTTTTTTTTTGCAGTTTTTGGCCGGGGCTGGGTTTGAACCCGCCACCTCCGGCATATGGGGCCGGCACCCTACTCCTTTGAGCCACAGGTGCCGTCTGGGGAATAACTATTATAGGTTAGAGGAACACTGTAGATATCTTATCAAAGTTACTTCTGCTCAAATTGAAATGTGGCTTTACAATTCTATCCTACCTGATGTAGACAGCACAATGTTGACCAACCTTGTTAATAATGATTTAAGTGACTTCATAATAAAGGAAATAATGTAAAATGAACCAAAGGAAGACTAACAGAGAAATTTCTGATTCCTTACAGTAGGTCTCTTCTCAGCTTGCTTTTCTAAATGTGGAACTCGTATTCCATTGGCCATAATTACCATTATGAATCAGGTTTTTAGCTCCTGTTGCCATAATTTTAAAAAAGGTAAAAATGATTGACAGTTTTAAAACATGACATTTCATGCTGCTATGTTAAAAACCACTGCACAATTTCAAATTCCTTTTTAAGTCAAGCAAAAGCAGTCTTCTTGCTTTTACTCTGAGCATAAACTGATCTTTTCATTCTATCTTTAAAATCTGAATTTATTAAATATTTTCAGGAAATAGTCTTTAATCTTCACATTCAAATGAAAATGAGGTCAATGTATTAAAAAATGTTTTTAGTTACACCCATAATCTTCTATATTGCCTTTAAAATTTTTTGACTGGTGATCCTATTCGAGCAAATGCCTGAAGTCTTTGATATTTCACAAATCTTCCAAAATCAAAATTTGATCTTTCTGAAATCAAGTTAACTTCTTAAATATTAGGACCAATGAAAGTCTAAGAGAGACCTATTAGGCTTATTTGGTGTGTTAAAACTATACAGGAAATATTGTCAAATATAAAATGGGGTTTAATTTTCTTTGGATTACTTTATATGTGTGTATATATATATATGTATTTAATGTTGTTAATGTATGTCCTGATATTGTAAAATACTGATATATCATTGTATATCTTATTAGTAATAATTATGGTTATGTTAAATTATTATATGCCACAAAAACAATAACAACAAAAAATATATATATTTGCAGGCAAGGACCAATGGCTTACACCTGTAATTCCTGCACTCTGGGAGACTGAGGTGAGAGGATCCCTTGAACTTAGGAGTTTTCCAGACTAGCATGAGCAAGAGTGAGACTCATCTCTCCTAAAAATTGAAAAATTAGCCCAGTATTGAGGTGGTTACCTACAGTCCCAGCTACTCAGGAGGCTGCAGGAGGAGATTCACTTGAGCCCAGGAGTTTGAGGTTGCTGTGAGTGCCATAGCACTCTAATCTGGGCAACAGAATAAGACTCAGTCTCTAACATATATATTATATATATATATATATGTGTGTGTGTGTGTGTATATATATATATGTGTGTGTGTGTGTATATATATATATATATATATTTATGATCTGCCTGTAAAAGGAACACAATTCCCAATGTAACATAATCAAATGCATACAAAATATTGCAGGTATATACATTTACATGGTACTTGCATTATTCTAGAGGAAGTGGCCTGGAGCCACAACAGGTTAAGAGCCACATTCAGAGGCCTCTGATTTATGCCCTTCCTTATGAGGTTTTCAACTTGGACCCAAAAGGCTAAACTAGTGTTTTCTGTTACTCAAACCTGTATTAATGCAGTTTTGCACACATTGTATCTATTGCTTCCTAGCCATGCTACACTTTGGGTTCATAGAAACTTATAAACAATTATACTTCGGCTAATGCTTTAAAAAAAAAATAAAAAATAAACAGTAGAAACTCACTAAATGACTTCCACTTGGCCAACTCCTAAGACTAATTGGTACTCCCTTTTCCCTGTGTAAATACCCTGCCACACACTGAAGGCCTATGGTCAGGTGGCCCATGTGCTTCTGCCCCCATGCAGTTGTACACTAATCACTGATACTTGTTCCCTTACATGTTTATGTCTGTAGTATATGTTAGTCTTCTTATATTATTTCATTGCATATTACGTAAACTACTGAAATGTGAAATATGAATGTGAAAGAAAAAAGAAATGAGGTTGAAAACTTTGAAAAGACCAGATAAAAGATGCTTTTTTTTTTTTTAAAGGAACTGCTAGAAAACTGGGTGTGAGTGAAATATCTATAAAAGGCTGGGGGAAAAACTGAAAATTTAAAAGGATTTGGCACTCAGATTACTTCAAACATGTCTAGTTCTCACTCCACTTTAAAGAATCTGAAACTGTTAATTTTATATGATGCATTCAACTATGGTTTATGCAAAATATATCACTGTTTATAAACCTATCTCCAAAGAGTCCTCTGCCTACATCCAAAGATTGGAGCGTGAATGTATATTTATACATTAAAAATAATATGTATATACAATAACAATTATATATATCTCCTCTTTTAATGATTCCCACTTGAACCAACATTTTTGGATTAACAAGTACCAACTATGTCATATGAGACAGTTTGTACTAACTGAAGAATGATATTCATCACTCCTGAAATTCACCCTTCCAGATAATCAGAAACTTGAGAAATGGTGACTTGGGTATCAGCGTGCTTATATCCTTATTCTGGTAAGTATGCCTTTTATGCCATCTAAATTGTTGGTAAAAATATAGTCCTTCTGGCTTAAGACACTTGATTTCCCATTGCTTGTATGATAAAGAGCATCCTTAACATAACCTCAAGTTTCTAAATTACCTGGCTTCTACTTAACTCTCTTCACTTTCCACCACCTCATTGAACTAACTCTGTCAAAGAACTCAAAAAACTAATACTTTCCTGACTTCCCAGAATAGGAAAATTCATCTTATCTTAGGTTCTTATAACCCCATGCATTTCTCTATCATAGAAATCATCAAATTTATTTGTGTGACTGTATCATTACTAAGCAACTCTAGAATCGGCAAATAATCCTGAATACATTTAAAAAAATGAACAAGCAAGCAAGTAAACAGGACAAGACCAAAGAAAGAACTCCATCATGTACACCAGATACCCTTCTCTTGGTTGGCAGCTCTGTTTTTGTTTTTTTTTTTTTTTTTTGAGACAGAGTCTCAAGCTGTTGCCCTGGGTAAAGTGCTATGGCGTCACAGCTCACAGCAACCTCAAACTCTTGGGCTTAAGTGATGTTCTTGCCTCAGCCTCCCAAGTAGCTGGGACTACAGGCACCCGCCAAACACCTGGCCATATTTTTATGTTGTTGTTGCAGTTGTCATTGTTGTTTTAGCTGGCCTGGGCTGGGTTTGAACCCGCCAGCCAGCCTTGATGTATGTGGTTGGTGCCCTACTCACTGAGCTACAGGCGCCGCCTCAGTTGACAGTTTTGACCTCAAGTTGAAGCTGGCTCTTTAGCAAAATAATCTAGCAAGCCACAGCTGGCCAACTCTTCCCCTTTTAGGAAGAAGCAATTAACTTGAATGAAGTAATCCCTTTTAATTTTGGTATGGTGTCTGAGTCCTGGTTATATTCTCTGGTCAAAGTGAAGTCAGGAAACCTAGCTGACACCATTTTAGAACAGGAAAATATCTTCCCATAGTGACATCTATATATGGCCACTGCCTTGTAATCTGCCACAACGACACAAGAACTAATTACAATGTCTAGCCACAGCCCTTCTAGTATGTAATTTAACTTGGGTAAAGATTTCCATCTTTCCCTGTGTGTTATGTTCTGTGTACTCTCAATTCCAATCAATCCACCTGCCCATCCCCATTCTCTTCCCCTGAAGAATCTCATTCACCCTAAGAAAACAGTGACAGAAATGGAAGCAAACAAGAAACATACCCTTGGAACTCTGAGTTTCACTTGTCCTACCTTAGAAGGCTGGTCTGATTAATAGGCCAGTCAAATGTACACAGTAAGTAATACTAGGGTGGTATATATCAATACCCCAGTAAAACCACCATCATGGCTTCATTTTAGTGCTACTGCACACAAAAAGCAAACACTCAGAGTTCAACTGTGAAAGTGACTATAATTTTGCACTTTTAAAGGCTCATCTGAAACACCTGATTGGATCTCAGAATCAAAAAGAACCCTATCGGTGGTGCCTGTGGCTCAACCAGTAAGGCGCCGGCCCCCTATACCGAGGGTGGCAGGTTCAAACCCAGCCCTGGCCAAACTCCAACAAAAAAATAGCCAGGCATTGTGGCGGGCGCCTGTGGTCCCAGCTACTTGGGAGGCTGAGGCAAGAGAATTGCCTGGGCCCAGGAGTTGGGAGTTGCCATGAGCTGTGTGATGTCACGGCACTCTACCGAAGGTGATAAAGTGAGACTGTCTCACAAAAAAAAAAAAAAGAACCCTATCATCCTTCCTGGTAAATTCTCTAAAATCTATTCTGTGTTAAAATAGATCAACAGAAAGCACCTCACTTGGGTCATGGCAGTAGTTGAGTTCTACTCAGAACGACGTTAGTAAATCAAGGTTTAACCTTTTATGTGCCACTTTTTAAAGAGATTACATTAAAAAAAAAAAAGAATTATGCCTTTTGGAGGATATCTGTTTCTTTTGTCAAAGATGCTGTTTTCAAGATATCATTTAAAGCCCATAAAATAGGAGCCATTTGATGAATTCAATGCTTATTAAAAGTCTCTGGAAACTAAGTTTTTCTTCAAATTGTGGGCTGTGATCCATTATAGTAGATAATGACTATCAACTGGATTCACCTAGCATTTTAAAAAACTGAAATAGAAAACAACAATGGCAACTGCAACAACAACAACAACAACAACAAAAAATAGCCGGGCATTATGGTGGTTGCCTATGGTCCTGGCTACTTGGGAGGTTGAGGCAGGAGAATCGCTTGAGCCCAAGCGTTTGAGGTTGCTGTGAGCTATGACGCCATAGCACTCAAATGGGGGTGACACAGTGAAACTTTGTCTCAAAAAAAAAACACCTGAAATAGAACTGGATATACTAAAAGTGTTTCTCATGAAACTTTTGTTTCCTCTTTATAAGCATAGGCAAATACGTATGTACATATAAATGCCAGCAAATCTGAGCACATTGAAGAGAGAGGAGCAGCGGCATAGAACAATGGTAAAAAACCGGCTTTGGTGTCTGTCGGATTGCCTGGATTTGAATCCTAGATGTGCTCTTTATTAACAGTGTGATCTTGGGCAAAATATTTAACAGATCTCTGTCTCAATTTCCTCATCAGGCATAGTAACAGTTCCTATAATCATACGGATTAGGGATTAAATAATTATGAGAATCTAGAATAGGGCCTGGCAGTTAACAAACATTACATAAATATTAGTGACAAAAGTGTGAGAGTGTGTGTGTCTACACACATACACAAATACTTATACTAAGTAGCAATGTTAAGATGTACCTATTTCTTGCCATGGTTAATGATTTTAAAAGCTTGAAAACTACAGTTCTAGCCCCCTTATAAAAAAAATATAAAATAATATAGGCCAAAGAATTTTCCCTTTTGCCTTACTTCTTATTAACCTCAGAGTTAAATTTAAGCCTCAATTGCAATGACTACCTCACCCCAGATGTCTAACACCTATTTCACTTTCGTTTAATCAGGTTTTTGTTCTATTTTCACTTCCTTCTCTTTTATTTTTTTCAAGGTTCCTTTTTTGTTTATTTTTGTTATCTTTGAAAAAAATCTCTAAAAATAAGTTAATTTCAGAATACATTTAAAATAAAATTCACTTGATTTTACGTATCTATCAAACAAGTGGTGATCCTGAATTCCTTTGCACAATGGATATCTCAATTACACACTACATTTAAAATTTTTTTAAAAAAATCTACGAAGTATAGTATTTCAATATAATTACAAAGTAAAAATGGAGAATTTCAGCTATTTAATACAAACTTTTAAAGTCAGCTACTAATGCTAGGTTTGTAAAATCATAAAAACAAAATTTCTAAGATTAAAATGATTAGACTGATTAAAAATAGATGATTCTTCTAATATTAAAGAAAGCTATAAGCCCAAAATATGTTTGCTTAATTAAACTGATATAAAAACAGGCTGAGCACCTGTACATCAGTGTTTAGAGCAATGGCCACACGCACTGGGGCTGGTCGTTCTGAATCCAGCCCACACCTGCTAAACAAACAAACAAACATAAAGAAAAAATAGCTGGGCACTGTGGCGGGCACCTGTACTCCCAGCTAGTTGGGAGGCTGAGGCAGGAGAACTGCTTAAGCTCAAGAGTTGGAGGTTGCTTTGAGCTGTGATGCCACAGCACTTTACTGAGGGTGACAGAAACAAAACTCCTTCTCAAAAACAAATAAAAATAAATAAACTGATATAAAAACATAAGAAATCACAACAGTAATTTTTCTGTTAAGTCATTTGTTTTAGACATAAACTCTTACATTCTCTTTAGGTAAGAAATATATAATAATAGTGCCACTATTCTAGATTTAATTTTGTTTTGGTATTTAATTAATCAGAGCCATTTGACTCACTTGCTTAACCATTTTAGCATTCAATAACAGTTATATAGCAGAATCAGAGGCACACATCAGTACACTTTCTCATGGATGGTAACAACTCTTGAAAAAAGACTTAATAGGTAGCAATGGTAAAAATAAAAATAGTTAAGGGACTAATTACATATGGATTCCATGTATATGTACTACATTAGCGTGACTAACTGTAAAATAACCTTTCTTCTAGAGCAGCGGTTCTCAACCTGTGGGTTGTGACCCCCTTTTAACAAGGAAAATACATTGTGGCATTAGGAAGGTTGAAAATCACTGTTCTAGAGTTTTTTGAGTTTCAGAGAAAGCTCAGTGAGACTCATCCATTAAACCAGATTGCAACTGCATGTATATATATGGTTGTGGCTAACTCCTGACTCTCTCCATACAGATGATACATGTGATTCATAGGCCATTTCTTACCCTTGATCCCAAATGACTTGAAATACAAAGAGTTCTGGTCCAGCTGGAAAGAAGAAAAAGCTACAAAAGAAACTAAGTCCAATTTCAAAGTCTAAACTTGGAGATAACTATCCACGGACCTAGTTAGTAGACAATCTTACTAAGAAAGTAAAGGAGCAAAACAAGAACCAAGGAAAACTACTAAGAAGCATATTCATAAATAATTCTCTGTTTATATCTCTACAAACAAGCCAAGTTCGTTCTTGACTACTGGAGTTAATGACAATCTGTAGTGGATGTTGATGGTGCCTTGCCATCCCTCTGTAGCCTGGGACACATATACTCCAGCTGCTCTGAGCGTTGGCTGCTAATGGCCCACTGCCTCCCCTTCTCTGGAGAAAGGCCTGAGACGGGCAGAAGTCACCTCAACTGCGAAGTTATATGCCACCATTCCCTGCTCCAACTCCACTCAAGCAGCCTACAGCCAATGACTAACAGGGACATAAAAACCTACCTCCTCACTGTTGCTCCAAAACTCCATTAGTTCAGGCTGAGTCTAGACCCAGCTTAGACCACATGGTTGGTTAGACTCTTCCCCTGACCACTCTGCTTCCCTCACTCTCCGCCTAAGAGCACTCCTGCAATAAATCACATGTGTCCAAATCCCTGTCCCGGGCTCTGCTTCCAGCTAACATGGCCTCATACAGCATCAAAATTTATTTATAATACAAATCAAATTTTATTTGTAATAGAAAGACAAGGTCAATCAATACCTTCACATGGAATCATCTTTTTATTGTGGCATAAAACATCACAAACATTTAACCTGTAAGATTTACATATACAACGCAGGCTTACACTGAAGCACAAGGTATAGTGGGTACACCCAGATGCAAGATACATTTTTTGAATGACAATTTTGACAATTTAATGAATACATGCTTTTAAAGGTACTATTTTAATAGGGATACTTTCCAAACACTTAAAATAATAAAGTGACAATGATGACTAAGTCATCATACTTTTAAAATCAGCCTTTACATGACTCAAGCAAAGTTTCTTTCCCTTCTCTTGTCACACAAAAAGTAATAGTCTTTAAGTTGTCCAGTGAAACTTCCAGCACCCTCTAGTGGCAAATTACCCTGGAAAAACAGAAGTATATCTTATTTAATAAAAAAGATTTAAGAAAACAAGACCATTTTGTTAGGGAGTTTTCATACAGTCTGGGACCAATGGGTAAAGGAATATCACAAGTTACCTTTCAACATGACATTTACGGCTGGGGTAAGCAGCCCAAAGATAGTCTCTACTAAATAAACCAGTATTTCTACAACAAAACTTAAGAGATCTGCTACTGGTTATATGACCAAAAAAGAAACAAGATAAGAAATCTATATGATAAGGAACAAGTGAACTTCTTAAGAGGGCACTGAGGACCAAGGTAGGCATGAATAGTTATTGCTCACTAGACAGAGGTGTGGGAAAGGCACTTTGACTTTCTTTCTGTACTTTGCCAGCACTCACTCTGAGGTTTCATGAACCCAGAAATAATTCAACATTCTATCTATATTATTCCATTTTTTTCAGGTTATATGATATATATATTTTTTTAAACATGGAAAACTTTATTTTTAATATCCTATGTATTCTATAGAATGTAAATTTTTATTTAAAAATATTTGCAGTCCCCTTTTATTGATAACATAAATGAGATACTTATTTTACACATTTAAATTATCTCATGAT
>CAUYRH010059912.1:0-60434 GCA_963574655.1 Perodicticus potto | reverse complement strand
AAAGGAAAAATGAGCACCTATTATATGTCAAATACCATACTAAATATGCAATATCTTGGTTTAATCTTCATTCCAACTGTGTGAGATATATTATTATCCCTATTTTAGGCTGGGCGCCTGTGGCTCAACGAGCTAAGGCGCTAGCCACGTACACCTGAGCTGGCGGGTTCGAATCCAGCCCGGGCCTGCCAAACAACAATGATGGCTGCAACCAAAAAATGGCCGGGCGTTGTGGCGGGTGCCTGTAGTCCCAGCTACTTGGGAGGCAGAGGCAAGAGACTCGCTTGAGCCCGGGAATTGGAGGTTGCTGTGAGCTGTGATGCCATAGCACTCTACCCAGGGTGACAGCTTGAGGCTCTGTCTCAAAAAGAAAAAAAAAAAGAAAAGAAACATTAGCAAATGAAGCTGTGGTTTCTAGCAAATTAAAGAGACATTTACAATCCAGACATTCACACTTATCCGAAAAGCCAGAGGAATATTGCAAACAACTTGCACTCAGTAATACTAAACAAGCAGAATCATGGACCAAATATGCACATGATATAAAGCACAAAAATCAAGTTAGCAGTTGCAGAAATTGTAGGTAGGAAAATGAAATCTCATACAATTGCAGAATCTGTTATTTTACCAGTGTGCAAATGTAAAAACAATGTTTGGAGAAGACAACAAAAAGAAAATTTAAAAAATTCCAATTTAAGATAATGCAATTTCTCAGTGTGTTAAGAGTTTATCTGAAAATACAGAATTTCAAGTAATATCTCACCTCAGCGAAGTAAACATGTTTGCAATTCAGTTGGCTGGATCTACTGATACCAGTGGCAAACCCCAACTTTCAGGATTCAGTAGATTTTGTCGATAAAGAAGAAATCATAGAACAGTTTTGTTTTGTTTTGTTTTGTTTTTGAGACAGAGTTTCAAGCTGTTGCCCTGGGTAGAGTGCTATGGTGCCACAGCTCTCAACAACCTCCAACTCTTGGGCTTAAGCGATTCTCTTGCCTCAGCCTCCCAAGTAGCTGGGACTACAGGTACCCAGCACAATGCCCAGCTATTTTTTGGTTGTAGTTGTCATTGTTTGGCAGGCCTGGGCTGGGTTTGAACCCAGTCAGCTCCGGTGTACGTGGCTGGTGCCCTAGCTGCTACAGGCACTGAGCTCATAGAACAGTTTTTATTTTGTAGAGCACTCAAACAACAAAGAGTCAAGATCTTTCGACATGATTTATAATTTCTTTAATTTTAATAATTTGTCTTGGGATTCCTGCAAAAGTATTTATGTGAATTGGGCCCAGTCTATGTCCAGAGGTGTAAGAGGATTTGTTATGCTTGCACAAAAAAATCCAAAATTATTATTACACACTGTTTTCTACACAGAGAAGAGCTAGTATCAAAATCATTAGTGTGTGAATTATAAAGATCATAGACAACACTATTAAAATTGTTATTATTTTTTTTGAGACAGAGTCTCACTATGTCACCCGTAGTAGAGTGCTGTGGCATCACAGCTCACAACCTCAAACTCTTGGGCTTAAATGATTCTCTTGCCTCAGCCTCCTAAGTAGCTGAGACTACAGGTGCCTGCCACAATGCCCAGCTGTTTTTGTTGTTGTTGTTGTTGTAGTTGTCATTGTTGTTTAGCAAGCCCAGGGCAGATTCTAATCCACCAGCCCTGGTGTATGTGGCTGGCACCCTAAGCACTGAGCTACGGGCATCGAGCCTAAAATTATTAATTGTATAAAAATCAGGCCATTGCGATCAAGATTATTTGCAGAATTATGTTCCTCAATGGATGCTTCTCACATGCTCTTTATTTTTTTTTTGAGACAGAAATTCACTTTATCCCCCTTTATAGAGTGCTGAGGCATTATAGCTCACAGTAACCTTAAACTACAGGGCTCAAACAATCCTCTTGCCTCAGCCTGCCAAGTAGCTGAAACTACAGATGCCCACCACAATGCCCAGCTATTTTTAGAGATAGGGTCTCGCCCTGGCTCAGCCTGGTCTCAGACTCAGGAGCTCAGGCAATCCACCCACCTAGCCTCCCGGAGTGTTAGGATTACAGGTGTGAAACACTGTGCCTGGCCCCATATGCTGCTCTTACTGCATACAGAAGTGAGATGGTTGTCTTGAGGAAGAGATCTACCAAGATTTTATGAATTAAAAGAAGTAGTATCAACCTTTTAAAGAAAGCAACATTCTGGCTCAGCACCTGTAGCTCAAGCCACTAGGACGGCGCCAGCCAGATACACTGGAGCTGGTGGGCTCAAATCCATTTGGAGCCTGCCAAACACAATGACAACTACAACCAAAAAATAGCTGGACGTTGTGGCGGGCGCTTGTAGTCCCAGCTATTTGGGAGGCTGAGGCAAGAGAATCGCTTAAGCCCAAGAGTTGGAGGTTGCTGTGAGCTGTGACACCACAGCACTCCACCCAGGGCAATAGCTTGAGACTCTGCCTCAAAAAAAAAAAAAGCGACATTCCAAATTAGGCGATTTACTTTGTGAGGAAGTTAGGTATAATAAGGTTGCATTTCTTGCATATTTATTTCAGTGTTGGAAATACTCTTAATAAGGGTATGCAGGGAAATCTTGAAAATAGTCTCATATCTACAGATAAAATTAATGCTTTTGGAGAAAAATTACTGGCCAGGCGTGGTGGCTCACGCCTGTAATCCTAGCACTCTGGGAGGCCAAGGTGGGTAGACTGCTTGAGCTCAGGAGTTTGAGACCAGCCTGAGCAAGAGCAAGACCCCCATCTCTAAAAAATAGCAGGGTGCTGTGGTTGGTGCCTGTAGTCCCAGCTACTTGGGAGACTGAGGGAAGAGGATTGCTTGAGCCAAAGAGTTTGAGGTTTTTGTGAGCTATGATGCCAGGGAACTCTACCGAAGGTGACAAAGTGAGACTCTGTCTTCAAAAAAAAGAAAAAAAGGTTGGTGCCTGTGGCTCAGTGAGTAGGGCACTGGCGCCATATACCAAGGGTGGCGGGTTCAAAACTGGTCCCGGCCAAACTGCAACAAAAAAATAGCTGGGTGTTGTGGCAGGCACCTGTGGTCTCAGCTACTCGGGAGGCTGAGGCCAGAGAATCTCCTAAGCCCAAGAGCAGGAGGTTACTGTGAGCTGTGACACCACAGCACTCTACTGAGGGTGACAAAGTGAGACTGTGTGTGTATGTCAGCAAATTCAAATATTACGGAAGAGGAAGAGTTAACAGATATAAGATGTGACAGAGGATTGCAATTAAAATTTTCAACAACAGATACAACAACCTTTCGGTTATCTCTCAAGGGTAAACTTCCAAAATATTACAAAAAAAGCAATAGAAATACTTCTGTTCTCAACATCATATTTGCTTAAAGCAAGCTTTTCTACAATGAAAACAAAAAACAAAAAATGTTTTCTACATTAAAAACAAAAATTGATCATGGCTACAATCCTTGGAAAAAGCTTTAAGAGTATGCCTTGTCAAAATTCGACTTTGCAAAGAAGATTTTCTAAAAAATGTCAAGCTGGCCAGGGGTGGTGGCTCACACCTATAATCCTACCACTCTGGGAGGCTGAGGTGGGAGGATAGCCTAAGCTCACCAGTTTGAGGCCTGCCTGAGCTCGAGCGAGACCCGGTCTCTGAAAAATAGCCAGGCACTATGGTGGGTGCCTGTAGTCCCAGCTACTCTGGAGGCTGAGGCAAAAGAACCCCAAGAGTCTGAGGTTGTTGTGAGCTATGACACCACAGCATTTTACCAGGAGCAACAAAGTGAGACTCTGTCTCAAAAAATAATAATAATAATAAATAAAAATAACAAAATAGGCTCAGCGCCTGTGGCTCAACAGGCTAAGGCACCAGCCACGTACACCTGAGCTGGCGGGTTCGAATCCAGCCCAGGCCGCCAAACAACAATGACGGCTGCAACCAAAAAATGGCCGGGCAGCGGCCGGAGGCAAGAGACTTGGGAGGCGGAGACAAGAGACTTGCTTGAGCTCAGGAATTGGAGGTTGCTGTGACCTGTGATGCTACGGGACTCTATCCAGGGTGACAGCTTGTGGCTCTGTCTCAAAATAAAATAAAGTAATATAAATAAATAACAAAATAAAAAGTCAGGCTCATATATCTCATTAAATGTTAAATTATAATAGACTGAAAAATAAATAAATATAAATGTTCTTTAAGAATTTTAATTGTTGGGCGGCACCTGTGGCTCAGTGAGTAGGGTGCTGGCGCCATATACCGAGGGTGGCGGGTTCAAACCCAGCCCTGGCCAAACTGCAACAAAAAATAGCCTGGTGTTGTGGCTGGTGCCTGTAGTCCCAGCTACTCGGGAGGCTCAGGCAAGAGAATTGCCTAGGCCCAGGAATTGGAGGTTACTGTGAGCTGTGACTCCATGGCACTCTACCCAGGGTGATAAACTCTGTCTCTACAAAAAATAAATAAATAAAGAAAGAATTTTAATTGTTATGTTTTTATTACAAATTATAATAAATTGTTTTATTTTTTGGCCATGATGGTGCATTTTGGTTATGTTAATAAATAAATAAATAAAGGTTTTTCTTTTACTCTTTTTTTTGATCAAAATTATTTATTTATTTTTTATTTTTTTGAGACAGAGTCTCACTATGTAGCCCTTGGTGGAGTGCCATGGCATCACAGCTCACAACAACCTCAAACTATTGGGCTTAAGCCATTCTCTTGCCTCAGTTTCCCATGTAACTGGTACTACATCTGCCACAATGCCCAGCTACTTTTTTTGGTTGTTGTAGTTGTCATTGTCTGGCAGGCCCGGGTGGTGCATGTGGCCAGCGCTCTAGCCACTGAACTACAGGTGCCAAGCCTGATCAACATAATTTAAATGTGCCACGGAAGTTTAATACTATACATTCAAGTGTGCTGTGAGATTAAAAAAAAAGTTTGAAGTGGCCAGGCACAGTGGCTCATGCCTGTAATCCTAGCACTCTGGGAGGCCAAGGTGGGTGGATAGCTTGAGCTCAAGAGTTTGAGACCAGCCTGAGCAAGAGGTAGACCCCATCTCTAAAAACTAGCCAGGCTCTGGTCTGGGCCCCTGTAATCCTAGCTACTCAGGAGGCTGAAGCAAGAGGATCACTTGAGTCCAAGACTTTGAGGTTGCTGTGAGCTATGACACCACAGCTCTCTACCAAGGGAGATTAAATGAGACTGTGTTTCAAGAAAAAAAAGAAAGGTTGATGAATACTGTTCTAAAGAAGGGATTTAATACCTAGCCAAATCATCATTTAAAATATAGAGACAAGAGAAAAATGTTTTAGAAAATTGAAGGAACTTTTTGAGGAAACTATCTGAGGGTGACTTTTTCAGCCAACTGAGAGAAAAACAGAGAAACACAGTAAGAGGACTGATGGTGTCAGCTATTCGGGATCAAGGTAGGAGGCTCCCCTGAGCCAAGGAGTTTCAGGTTGCTGTGAGCTAGGCTGAGGCTCCAGCACTCAACCCAGGGCGACAGAGTGTAACTTTGCCTCCAAGAAAAAGAAAGAGAGAGAACGGATGGTGAGCACCGAATCCATTTTACTTCACCGTTAACATTAAATCTACTCGAAGAAGAATGGCTACAAGTGTAAATGTCATAAATCTTTATTTATTTGTTTATTTATTTTTGACAGAGTCTTACTCTCTTTCCCCAGGCTAGAGGGCAGTGGCATTAGCCTAACTCACAGTAACCTTAGACTCCTGGGCTCAAGCTATCCTCCTGCCTCAGTGTCCCAAGTAGCTAGAACTACAGGCACCCACCACAAAGTCCAGCTAATTTTTCTATTTTTAGTAGAAACTGGATCTCAAACTCCTGACCTCAAATGATCATCCGGTCTTGGCCTCCCAAAGTGCTGGGATTACAGGGATGAGCCACAACGCCCGGCCATAAATCTTGAAATTGGAAATGATATTAACAAAATTAGCAAAAATTGAGAGGGAGCAGAGAAAATAAGAAGTGGCATAGGTATAGAGATTCCCTCAAAAAACAACATTATTTACTGCCAATTCTAATAGAATAAATGTCAGCATATTTAAGTACATAATGGTAAACACTAAGAAAAACAATATAATTAACCAGGATTCTGTAATCTTGGTTAGAGGTGGATGAGACGAGGTAGAAGTATGCTAATATCTCTACTTTTAATAACAGAGTCAACAGATAAAATAAAGTCAGTGTCTAAACCTCTGCTATCTAGTATTTTTTTCTTTTGGCTCAGTTTATTGCGCGCGGTAGAGTGCCCTGGTGTCACACAGCTCACAGCAATCTCTTAACTCCTGGGCTTAGGCGATTCTCCTGCCTCAGCCTCCTGAGTAGCTGGGACTAAGGCACCTGCCACAACTCCCGGCTGTGTTTTTTGTTTTGCAGTTCGGCCGAGGCCGGGTTTGAACCTGCCACCTTCGGTATATGGGGCTGGCGCCCTACATGCTGAGACACAGGCCCCACCCAGACTCTCACTTTTATTCTACCTTGGAGAGAGTCGTGGAGTCACAGCTCACAGCAACTTCCAACTCCTGGGCTTAGGCAATTCTCTTGCCTCACCCTCCCCAGTAGCCCGGACTACAGGCGCCAGCCACAATGCCCAGCTGTTTTTTGTTGCAATTTGCCCGGAGTGGGGCCAGGTTTGAACCTGCCACCCTCAGTATATGGGGCCAGCGCCCTACCCACTGAGCCACAGGCACTGCCCTATTATCTAGTATTGTAGCTTCAAGTCACATGCGGCTATCTGGCAAGGGAAATGTGGCCATTTTGTATTGTGATGTTTCGCAAGTGTAAATACACACTGGAGATTGAAAACTTAATACAAAAAAAGTAACTATCGGCTTGGTGCCTGTGGCTCAAGCAGCTAAGGCGCCAGCCACGTACACCTGAGTTGGCGGGTTCGAATCCAGCCCTGGCCCACCAAACAACAATGACGGCTGCAACCAAAAAATGGTCGGGTGTTGTGGTGGGCGCCTGTAGTCCCAGCTACTTGGGAGGTGGAGGGAGGAGAATTGCTCGAGCCCAGGAGTTGGAGGTTGCTGTGAGATGTGATGTCACACACTCTACCCAGGGCGAAGCTTGAGGTTCTGTCTCAAAAAAAAAAAGGGTGGTGCCTGTGGCTCAAAGGAGTAGGGCGCTGGCCCCATATGCTGGAGCTGGCGGGTTCAGACCCAGGCCTGGCCAAAAAACCCCCCACAAAAAACAAACAAACACACAAACAAAAGTAACTATGGGCCCAGCGCCTGTGGCACAAGCGGCTAAGGCACCAGCCACATACACGTGAGTTGGTGGATTCGAATCCAGCCGGGCCCGCCAAACAACAATGACAGCTGCAATCAAAAAATAGTCAGGTGTTGTGGGAGGCACCTGTAGTCCCATCTACTTGGGAGGCAGAGGCAGGAGGATGGCTTGAGCCCAGGAGTTGGAGGTTTCTGTGAGCTGTGATGCTACAGCACCCTACCCAGGGCAACAGCTTGAGCCACTGTCCCAAAAAAAAAAAAAAAAAAAAAGTAACTATTGGGTGGTGCTTGTGGCTCAAAGGAGTAGGGCTCCCGCCCCATATGCTGGAGTTGGCAGGTTCAAACCCAGTCAGGCTAAAAACTACAAAAAAAAAAAAAAAAGTAACTATGGCATTAATAATTTTATATTGGCTCGGCGCCTGTGGCTCAACAGGCTAAGGCGCCAGCCATGTACACCTGAGCTGGCGGGGCTGCCAAACAACAATGACGGCTGCAACCAAAAAATGGCCAGGCGTTGTGGTGGGCACCTGTAGTCCCAGCTACTTGGGAGGTGGAGGCAGGAGACTCGCTTGAGCCCAGGAATTGGAGGTTGCTGTGAGCTGTGATGACACGGCACTCTATCCAGAGTGACAGCTTGAGGCTCTGTCTCAAAAAATAATAATAATAATAATTTTATATTGACTACATGTTCGAAAGGTAATATTTTGAGGATGTGTTGAATAAAATATATCATTAAAATTAATTTTCTCTGTATTTTTTTTACCTTTTTTTTCAGATTGAGTCTCACTTTCTTGCCCCTGGTTGAGTGCTGTGGCATCATAGCTCACAGTAACCTGCAACTCTTGTGCTCAAGTGATCCTCTTGCTTCAGCCTCTCGAATAACTGGGACTATAGGCACCTGCCACAACGCCCGGTTAGTTTTTCTATTTTAGTAGAGATGGGGTCTCGCTCTTGCTCAGGCTGGTCTCAGACTCGTGAGCTCAAGCAATCCACCCACCTCGGCCTCCCAGAGTACTAGGATTACAGGTGTGAGCCACCCTGCCCAGCCTCTTTTTACCTTTTTAATGTGGTTACTAGTAAAATTTAAATTCTATCACATTCTTATTGGATAGTGCTGGTGTGAAAGAAAAGGATTAAGTAGAGTATATGGAATGATAATTGTAAAAGTAATCATTAGAATAAAAATAAAAACCGTTCAAATTCTCAGAACACGATACAGTGAATGCTATTCACACCACACCGAGGATTCCCTGTGGAACTGAGCCCATGTCCTCCATCCTGGGAGACAATATCCTTGTCTCACCTGAAGATCACCACTTGCCACAGTCACACTCTCTCCTGGGGACAGCCCCACCCGGTGACTGGTCAGTGCCTGGGTACTAAGCCTGGCCCCGTCACTCCATGAGAGACATTTCTGAAGGGCCAGCCCAGGTCCAGAGCTGCAGCCCCTGTGTGACGGTGTCATAGATCCCTTCTCTCTGTACCATGGGCTTTTCTTCCCCATAGGTGTTGGTCCTGGGAGCCATCTCCTATGAATTTCCTGCACGCAAACCTCTCCCTCGGCATCTGCTTCCTGGAGAATCAGACCTGCAAAAGGAGTTTGAGAAAGCAAAGACTAAAGTTGGATTTTGGGGCCAGAACACCCACCAGCACGCTGGCATTGAGGTGCCTATGTCTGGTGGTAAGTGGGCACAGACGGCTCCTGGCACACAGTAGCAGGGAGATGGGGTGGTACGGGTGGAAGAGAACGCTGTGTCCCTCCCTTTGTCCTCGGTTTATCCCACTTCTGCAGCACAGGATTGGGACTTGCCCTGTGATACATTCTGCACTTTGCCTAGTCGTATCTTTCTATAGGACCAATGCTTCATCTCGGTTCTTCATGTTTATGTTACACTTTTTTTTTTGTTTGTTTTGAGACAGAGTTTCACTATGTCGCCCTTCGTAGAGTGCTGTGTCATCACACTCATAGCAACCTCAAACTCTTGGGCTCAAGTGATTCTCTTGCCTCAGCCTCCCAAGTAGTTGGGACTACAGGCACCTGCCACAACAGCCGGCTATTTTTTTTTTATTACAATTGTCATTGTTGTTTTAGCAGGCCCAGGCTGGGTTCGAACCCACCAGTACCATTGTATGTGACTGGCACTATAACCACTGAGCTATGGGCGCTGAACCTATGCTATACTTTCAATTTGTATGCTTCTCATTATAGTTTGAATTATGTTGGCCTCTCCAAAGTTTATGTTGGAACTTAACCCCTAGTGCAACAGTATGAACAGGTAGGGGCTCTGGGAGGTGACTAAGTCAGGGGCAGCCCACGTGAGTGTGATTAACATCTTTAAAAGTGCTGGAGGTTTAGGAGCATTCTCTCTTGCCCATCCATCCCTTCCACCATGTGAAGACAGCAGCGTTTGTCCCTTTAGAGATGTAATAACGAGGCCCCATCCTGGGAGCAAATCTCAGGCCCTCACTAGACCCCAAACTACTGGTATCTTAATCTCAGAATTCTTGGCCTCCAGTCCTGTGAAAAATAAATTTCTGTTGTTTATAAACTATTCCGTCTGTCCTACTTTGTTAGAGCAGCACAAATAGACTAAGAAGTTTCTCTTGCTTGTTTTTCTCAAATCTTTTGAAATTATGACTTGTTTTGTATTATAAGTGAGGTCCCTAGGAATCAGAGTTTGAGACAAAGATTGTGTGCAGGAAGATTCTAGGGACTACACTTGGGGTCAACACCTGCCAGGCAGGGAAGAAAGAGGGTTGGAGAGAGGAACAAGTGAGCTAAGGCAGCAAAGTCTCTGCCACCCATTGCGGGGGAACTGGAGCTGCATGGTCCCCAGCTGGAAGAACTGAGATGAAGCATTTGTCCTATAGAAAGATACAACTAGGCAAAGTGCAGACCCAGGTGACTGGGTCTTTACCTATTGGCACTCACCAGGACTGGTGGGTGCAGTCTCTCTGAAGATTTGGCTGTGGATAAGGGGACTTTCTTCAGCCAATGGCAAGACCTGGGAAGACAAATTGGTGCTTTTGGTGGTGTGTCTGGTTGCAACACAGCATCCTCTGGGTTCCCCCATGCGCTACTTGGGTCCACATGCTATGCTCTGGGATCAGCTCCTCCAGGACCTCGTGAGGCCTCTTTTCTGGGTGAACAATAGCTCCACTGCCACCTCAGGGTTGCAGATGAGCCCCATCTCCTCACCCCAGCACATATTCTCAGCCCACTGTCTCTCTTGGCTGCTCCCAGAGACTCACATGATATCATGACCCAGACCCTCATCCCTGAGGCCCTGATTACCTCAACCCTGTTAGACCAAGTGTCCTGTCACTTAATTGTCAAAGTTGGAGGGAGAAGGACCAAGAAACCTGAATGGATAGACTAGTCCAATCACATATCCTTGAGTGTTGAGTTCTTATTCAAATCTCTGCGCCTTTGCCTTTGCTATTCTCACAGTAAAATATCCTCTCCAGCCTCTCCTTTTCCTCCTTTAGGTCTCTGATCAAGATTCACCACTCTCTATTTCCTGAGTTTTATTTCTTTTGCTTTTTATTTGAAAATCATTTCACACTTACAGAATAACTGCAAGAATAAGCATAGCAACCCCCACCCCCCACATACCTGTTTCCAGGTTCAGCTGTTATTAACAATTAACATTTTGCTTTGTTTACTTTATTACTTTTTTCTGTATATTTGTTTTATAGAAATTAAATACATTTTTCTGAACCATTTGAGAGTAGGTTGCATACATCATAGCACACCTTACATACTTCAGTGGGAACTTTCAAGTTAGAATATTCTCTTAGGGAAGCACAGGACAATTATTGATTTCAGTGAACTTTTTTTTTTTTTTTTTGAGACAGAGCCTCAAGCTGTCACCCTGGATAGAGTGCCGTGGCATCACAGCTCATAGGAACCTCTAATTCCTGGGCTCAAGTGAGTCTCCTGCCTCTGCCTCCCAAGTAGCTGGGACTACAGGCGCCCACCACAATGCCCGGCCATTTTTTGGTTGCAGCCGTCATTGTTGTTTGGCTGGCTGGGGCTGGATTCGAACCCGCCAGCTCAGGTGTACGTAGCTGGCGCCTTAGCCCGTTGAGCCACAGGCGCCGAGCCGATTTCAGTGAACTTAACATTGATAAATATTTTTAATCTACATCTGCACTCAGACTTTGCCAATTGACTCAATCATGTCCTCTTCTACTGAATCTGATCAAGGAGTAGGTAGCCATATGTCTGCAGGCTTTTATCTTGTTCAGCATTAACATTTTTGAAGAGCATAGTTCCTCTTCGTTTAATAAAATGTTCCTTGTTTGGGATTTGTCTGAAGTTTCCTCACAAATAGATGTAGGTTTTACACCCTGACCAGCTTCTTAGGCCACACACTCAGAGACATGTGATGTCTACCTGCCCTTCACTGTGGTGTCCATGTTCAACACCTGACCAACAAGCCACCTCATTTCTGGATTGCAATTAATAATCAGTCTATGGGGAGAAACTTTCAGACCTTAAAAATATTCTTTTTTTTGCCACCCTCCCCCCATTTAACATCTCTTTGAAGATTCTTGTCTGAGCTCTCTATAAGGAGTCTTCTCTAGTTGCACCAGGCTAACTCAAGTCCTTTTCCTTGGGCCCCACTTTAGTAGTATCTCTTTCTGTATCTCCCTCACTTTTGGCTCTCCAGTTGAAGGCTGCACAGTATGTGTGTTTAGTCCATTGAACGAATGAATGAACCAACTGCTGCAAGTATCAATGAGGACTCTCCATCACAAAGGTTAGAAACACCAGTACTCAATATGGATGATGTAAGCCAAAACAAGGAGGATCACTGACTAAGGTGACTATCAGGGTAAACCTATTGAGAGTGGTTCTATCTCCTGGTTGGGACTTCCCAGAGAGCTGAGAACATGCTTTTGTATCAAGCATCAAGGGTGGTGTATCTCAACTTCTCACTTCTCACTGGCTGGTGGATGGGAAACGAATGGATCTCTTGAGTCCCCACCCATCCCCATTCCCTTCTTCCTGGTCTTAGTAGGAACCACCATCCACACTCATTTGTGCAAGCCAGAAACCTGGGAGCTGTCCTTCAGTCTCTTTCTGTACCTTCCTTCATCAATAGTCTCATGGAATCTACCTTCCCAAGTCTCTCTCCCCTTATCCCACCCACACCTAATTCAAGTCCCTACATCTCCCACTATACTCCCTTCTCCCTCAAGCTCTCTACACTTTCTTCCCTAAAGAGTCATAGCACTTAGCAATCTTAAAGTGTGGTGAATCCTTGCCTTCTCATCACTTTTCTCAACGTGACTTGAAGACAGGCCTGTCTTGTCCACACCCTCCCTAGCACTTAGTACTGGATCAGAAGGTGCAAGTGTTCCAGAAATACTTAATTAATTTAATAAAAACAAAAACAATGGACTCTAGAGACAAATGGCTCTGGAAACCCACCTCTCCTGCCCAAGTCACTACTTTGGCTCCCTAGTATGTGGTACCCAAATTTCTTAAAGCTCTTTTCCGGGTTCAATTTTGCAACCTCTCCCATTGACTCCTTGGCACACTAGTTTAATCATCACTGATGCAAAAGTGCAGGAAGTCCCAGAACCACGCAGCCTAGACTCCAATTCCGGGTGAGCAGCCTCAGTTTCTTTCTCTATAACTCAGGGCGCTGTAGTGTAGTGTGTAGCCACAGGCTTGGAAGGATCACATAGGACCACGTGTTCCCCACGCAGGTGTGGTTATGCGGGATTAGCATTTTCATTAACGACGTCCTCCACCTCCTACGGCCAAGGACACGGCCAGGGTCCAGCAGAGACGTCCGCACACAGGTAGCGCCTAGCCCTGCGCTCGCGTACCTACTACGCGCCTTGGCTAGCTCCCGCCCCCTCCAGGCCCCTCCCTAGACCCGCCCGCAGGGGCGGCAGCCAATGAGCGCGCGGTGCCGCATCCGGGGATCCCGGCGCGGCCACCGCCTCCCGCGCACACACGGCCATGGCGGAGGTGAGTGAGCGGGCCGGGGGAGCCTGCCCCCCGCCCCCGCGTGCCCGTGCCCCCAGCAGCCAGGTGTTGGCCTCTTCGGGGGCCCCCGGGGCGGAGACCCCGCTTTGCAGCTCCGAGGCCCGGCCTTCAGACGCGTCTGAGGCCTGAGGGGCACGGGGCTTCGTCGTCGGCCGCCCCCGGCCCGGTCCCCCCTCCCGGCTGCCACATCGCGGGCTGCAGTGCGCACGCGCGGTGGCGCGGAGCGGGCGGGGGACCCAGAGGGGGCGGAGGGGAGGGGAGGGGCCGGGCTGGGGTCCCGGACCCTGGACGAGGGGTGAGCGCACTGCCGGCTCCCGGCCCCACGGGCCTCCCCCGCGCCTTTGCCAACTTCGCCGAGTGATGTGGCCGCACCCCGCGCTCCCCGGTCGGGACCGGGGGTGGACCCGTGGCGTCTCAGCCCGCCCGCGAGCCCTGAGTCTGGTTGGATCAGACCCTAGGCGGGATTTGAACTCCCGACTTGCCTTACGTAAAGCAGACACCGTGGGTGGGTAGGTCCTTTGGGCCTAGAGAGTGTGTCAATGCAGAGTTAGACCAGCTTTTACCGGGCGTGAAGTTACTTCTCGGAGCCTCCTCTTACTGTACATAAAGCAAGCAAGCCCAAGACCCATTTCCCTGTTTTAGAATCCAGAATTTTTCCGATCTGACTATATTTGCGGATTTGGACCCTGATGTTTGATCAGACTCACCTAGGACTGTCGGAAGATAAAGGAAGGCAACTAATAGCTTCATGTTAGGTCAAACCAGGAGCGAAAAAACTTTTACTTTTGGAGCTCTTTTTGATTTGAGAATGGTGATTATTGTCACCTCATAGCGTCGTGGTGAGGTTGAAATGAGATAAATGTAGGTGCAGGTGCAACATGGGATGGGAGCTCAAAGAGTGTGACTCTTAGTTCATGCCTGTTCTGCCCACGCAGAAGTTAAGACAGATCCACAGACTCAGGAGCTGATCCTTATCGCATGAGTAGGGTGGCTGGGGCCCAGAGGATGAAGTGCTTACCCAGCGAGGTACAGTCACTGGTGGGAAGCTGGGCCTGGAAATCTGTCTTGGTCATGGGGCCACGATGAGTGTTAATGAGTTGTGGAAGGCGAGACTGGCCATTCTCTCCCACCAGTGACCTTCTCAGGGGCAGCAATAGGCCGTGTTTGTGCCAAAGAGGGTTTAGGTGTCTCGGTGTCAGGCCAGGCCTCTACAGTCTGTTCCTGCCTTGTGGTGGGTGGCTGGATCCAGAAGGTTCTTATAGTTAGCTCTCCTGCCTTAGGGGGTGTTTGGGGAAATTGAGGATGGTGGCTGGCCACCAATATCAGAGGCAGAGGCCAGGTTTCCCGATGGCCCTGTAGGGATGTGGTGGTTGAGTGGGTCTGGATGTGCTCCTGGCTTGGCATAGCTCCTGGGAGCAAGGTGGCATTTGGGCAGCACACATGACCTGGCAGGTAAGTGTGTGTCCTGGACAGTCTGGGTCAATCCCCTAGCCAGCCTCCCCTGAGAACTGTCATGTTTTGGCTCTTTATGCCTTGTCCTGTGCTGAGCTCCAAAATGCTCATAGCTGCTAGTTGTCTGGGTGCTCTTGTTATCCTGTTTTACAGTTTGGGGTGGTGCTGTTGAGTGAGTTTGATTCAGTGTTCTAAGGAGGTCCCCCTCTGTGGTTGGCTCTGTGCTAGGCCCCGAGGATCTGGCAGAGGGCAGAATTGATGAGGCCTATTCCAAAGGGATTTAGAGTCTGATCAGAGAGAGATCTGTGGACCAGTAAAGGACCAAGTGTGCTGATGCTGAGCCACAGCCAGGTGCTCCGCCTAGGTGGCCTTTTCTGCCTCTGGAGCTTCTTATTCTTTGTGACCTCAGGCAGGCTGCTGACCAACTCAGAACCTCAGTTTCCCATCTCTCTCTCTTTTTTTTGAAACAGAGCCTCAAGTTGTCACCCTGGATGTAGTGCCGTGGCCTTACAGCTCACAGCAACCTCCAATTCCTGGGCTCAAGGAAGTCTCTTGCCTCTGCCTTCCAAATAGCTGGGACTACAGGCGCCCACCACAATGCCCGGCCATTTTTTGGTTGCAACCATCATTGTTTTGCGGGCCCTGGCTGGATTCAAACCCGCCAGCTCAGGTGTATGTGGCTGGCGCCTTAGCCCGTTGAGCCAAAGGCACCGAGCCTCCCATCTCTTAAATGGGAAGCTCTTCAGAGCTAAGAGGTCTCATGAGATGTTGCTCCATTAGCTTGCACACAAAAGTTGAACCTTAGGAAGTTGCTGATACTTAGCTGAATTTAACTCAAAAAGTGGTTTGTTGTAACTTAAGATTAGTATTAGCTGTCTTATTATATTGTCATCCCAGAATAATCATCAGCACCACAGTGGAAGACAGGGGAGTGCTTCATACTGTGTAGGGATACTAGAATAATCTTTTCAAAGCCAAAGTACACCATCTTTTGCTCTGTTTAAAATTCTCCATGGCTTTTCATTGTCCTTAGGATGAAATGCAGGTCCTCTCCAGGACCCCACCCCTGTGGTGTGGTCCCCCCTGGGCTCCTTCCATTTTGTGGTGTGTTCTATCTCTTGGAGGCTGTCTACCGTCTGTTCTGCTTCCCCTCAGGTCCTTCAGAGGTTTTCGTTGACCTCCAGTTATGTAGCCCCCTACCCTGTTCTCAGAGCTCTGAGTATTGTACACATCCACTGTTATCTGAGTCTGAAACTAAGCTAGTTAATTCCACGTGGGTGGAAACAGGTGGAACCTGTTTCCCAGGTTAACTAGCTGGTCCTCCCTTGGTTGGCCTGAAGTAGGTGGCCACTCAGTCAGTTGGAGGAATAAGATGTTGGGGCAGTCCAGTGAGGAACCACGTACCTTAGCTGAATCTGAGTAGGAGGGAAGGTCAAGGATGACTCTTGGGAGGAGGTTGAACTAGTTAACTATTGCTGCATAATACATCACCTCAAAACTCATTTTCTGCTGGGTATGGTGGGCACCTATAGTACCGGCTACTGGGGAGGCTGTGGCAGGAGGAGTTGGAGGGTGCTGTGAGCTGTGATCATGCCACTGCACTTCAGTTTGGGTGATAGAGCAAGACCCCTGTCTCTTATTAATAAAAACGATAGTGTGGTGCTTGTAGTTCAGTGAGTAGGGCGCCGGCCACATACACTGAGGCTGGCAGGATCGAACCTGGCCTGGGCCAGCTAAAACAACAATGACAACTGCAACAACAAAAAATAGCTGGGCGTTGTGGCAGGTGCCTGTAGTCCCAGCTACTTGGGAGGTTGAGGCAAGAGAATTGCTTGAGCCCAAGAGTTTAAGGTTGCTACAAGCTGTGACACCATGGCACTTTACCCAGGGCAACAGCTTGAGACTCTGTCTCAAAATAAATAAATAAATAAATACTCAGTTTCTTAAAACAGCCAGCAATCATTTTATTATTATCTTTGATGCTTTGAGGGTTGACTGGACTCCACAGGGCAGTTTTCACTCAGGGTCCCTCATGTATTGCAATAAGTTGGTGACTGGGGCTAGAGTTACAGCAAAGGCTTCCTCACAGCTGGCTGTTGACATGTCTATTGGCTGGAATACTGCATGTAGCCTCTCCATGTGGCTTGTGCTTCCTCAGAGCATGGTGACTAGGTTCCAAGAATGTGCCAAAAGGTACCAGATGGAAACGGGACCGTATTTTATGCCTTAGCCTTAGAAGTCAAATAGCATCCCTTCCACCATGGGCACAGGTGTGGCTGGATTCTTGGGGAGAGGGAGGAGAAACCCTCAGGGCAGGTGCCTTGACAGCCTCACTCTGGAAAAAGGACAAGATTAGGGGATGAAAGGTGTCGGTGCAGCCACTGTGTCATTTTGGCTTCAGCTTTGAAGGGTGGTAAGCAAGAATTAGAGACTGCTAGGTAGAAGGGCCATCCTGACAGTTTTCATGCTGACTAGCTTGCTGCTGCCTCCACTCCCAGAAGACCCTGATGGGACACCTGAGTCTATGGCCTTTCTCCTTTAGGACCACATCTTTAGAACACTGTTATCCTTCTCTTTCTTTTGTTACTTGGGATACCTTTGGCCAGCTCCCCATCTTTTTCCTCTTACCACTTGGCTTTGCTGGCTCTCTGCTTTGATGGAGACAATCAGGGTGGAAGTAGGTGAGTGAATGGAAGTAGGACCCCTGGGAACCACTGTGTGAGTAGCCTCGCCATTGGACAGCAGGCAGTGGGGCAGGGGAAAAAGTTCTTGGAGTCTATATTCCTTGCTAAGTTTGAGGGACCTGGAGTCACCTGGTAATGAACTTGGGGATCTAATGCTGCTGCGGGCTCTCATGTTGGCTGCTCTTCTGTTGTTTGCAGCTGCTTCTCTCTTTGCCCCTCTCTGGTTGAACTCCTTGTTAAATGGCAAGTCAGATAAGGGTCAGATCCTCCTCAGACCCTGCACAGTGCTTCATCTAAGACCACATGCCATCCTCTGCTACTCTGTCTGGGCCTTGAGCGCATGGGGGCTGTTAACTATCCATCCAGGTTGGGGCCTCATTTGGTGTGGTTGTCAGGGTTCTTGGTAGCAAGAAAAGAAAGCCAGCCCCTGGCTGAGGCATTGAACGCTACTCAGAGCCTCCCCTTCCCCCAACTCCACTCAGAGTGTCTCAGAGAGAGCCAAGGGTGATTTAAGAGGTCACTTAAGGTTCTCTTGCCAGGACTTTATGCCTCATGTGGTTGTGGGCTGAGGCTGGTGGCAACCTGCTGGTTCCTGGAAGGAGCAGAGGCCAGGACTATGCCTTACTGCCACCCCACCAGGCCTGGACTAGCCTCATGGCAGGTGCAAGGTGTCTCTGGCTTGCTCTGCTTCCCTTGACTACTCCCAGTCCCTGTGGCCCTTCCTTGCCCCGTTGGCTCCTCTTCCCTTCTCTTTTCCACTGGTTGCTCTCTGCTATAGGGCTGTACTTCTTAGAGTTGGCTGGACCTGTCTCTCCTACTCGGAGCTCCTGTTGCTCCTGTGCCTCCTCCCTAGGACCTGTCTCCACACCCTGCTCCTTGTAGCCTCTTTGTCTCATTGCTCTGGTGCCAGGACTTGGGGTGCCTGCCTGCTCCCTCCTCTGGCTTTGCTGTACATTTATGTACAGCTGACCCTTGAACAATGTGCTCATGAGCTGCATGGGTCCACTCACACGCGGATTTTCTTCCGCCCCAGCCACCCTTGAGACATCAAGACCAACCCTTCCTTCCTCCTCTTCTGCCTCCTCAACATGAAGACGATGAGGATGAAGATCTTTATGGTGATCCACTTCCACTTAAAGAATAGTAAATATATTTTCTCTTCTTTATGATGTTCTTTATAACGTTTTTTCCTCTAGCTTACTCTATTTCAAGAATATAGTAGATGATACATATAATACATCAAATATGTATTCATCGTTAAAGCTTCCAGTCAACAGGAGGCTATTAGTAGTTAAGTTTTTGGGGAGTCAAAAGTTATACATGGATTTTCATCTTAGCAGTGCCCCTAGCCTGAGTTGTTCAAGGGTCTACTCCTGAGGAGAATGACCGTCTGGGTAGAGTTTTTGAGTCACATGGCCTGAGCTTGAGTGTGTAGTTGTGTACTTGTTCTGTGTGTCTGGAAATAACCTCTTTGAACTTCAGTTTCCTTGTTTCTCTTACGAGAGAATGATTGCACCACCTCTGAGGGTTTTTTTTTTTTGAGGACTCAGTGAGGAAAGCAGTGTTGAAATTCTTACTAGACAAGTTTTCAAACTTCTATTAAATATTTTGATCCACTCTTTGGCAGCAGCTTTACTGAGATACAATCCATTTACCATGTAGTTCACCCTACATAATGTGCACAATTCAGTGGTTTTTATTATATTCACTGAGTTGTGAAACTATCACCTCTATCAATTTTAGAACATTTCATCACCACAAAAGGACCCTGAACTCTTTAGTGGTCATTCTCCAAATACTGTATCGTCCCCCAAGTGTCTGGCAAGCATGAATCTACTTTCTATCTTTGTGGACTTGTCTGTTTTAGGCATTTCATATGAAGTGTCTCATACAATATGTGTCCTTCTGTGTCTGGCTTCTCTCACTGAGTACATGTCTTCGAGGTTTATCCACACTATGGGCCTGTGTCAGAGCTTCTTTCCTTTCATGGCTGAGTAATATTCTACTGTTTTGTTTTTGTACGTCTGTTCCTAGCTGATGGATATTAGAGTTCTTTCCACTTTTTGGTTATGAATAACCCTGCTGTGAGCATTCGTGTATACCTTTTACTGTAGATGCATATTTTCATTTCTCTCGAGTTACAGCTAAGAGCTTATGCTTGGGTTGTATGATAACACTATGTTTAACTTTTGGAGGAGCTGCTGGAATATTTTCCCAAAAGGTTGCATCATTTTATGTTCCACTAGCAGTGTATGAGGGTTCCAGTTTATCTACCTTCTTGTGGACACTTGTTATTTGCCTTC
Source organism: Perodicticus potto (assembly GCA_963574655.1). Taxonomy (NCBI): domain Eukaryota; kingdom Metazoa; phylum Chordata; class Mammalia; order Primates; family Lorisidae; genus Perodicticus; species Perodicticus potto. The sequence continues at coordinate 40,782 of CAUYRH010059912.1, read as the reverse complement.
TTAATCATAGGCATTGTCTTATTAAAGTGGTATCATAGTCATAGTCTTATTAAAATGGTATCTTTTTGTGGGTTTTATTTGCTTTTCCCTGATGCAATGTTGAGTATCTTTTCATGTGTTTATTGGCCATTTGTATATCTTTGGAGAAATACTTATTCAAATCCTTTGCCTACTTTTAAATTGAATTGCCTTTTTATTATTGAGTTGTAAAAGTGCTTTAGCAAATCCTTTACCAGATTTCCTGATTTGCAAATATTTCCTCCCATTCTGTGCATTGTCTTTTCACCTTATTGATTGTGTCCTTTGAAGCAAAAAAGTTTTTAACTTTGATGAAGTTTTATCTGTTTTTGCTTTATTTTGTGCCTTTGCTGTCTTACCTAAGAAACCATTGCCAAATCTAAGGTCACAAATATTTACTCCTACATTTTTCTCTAAGAGCTGTATAGTTTTATCTCTTATATTTAAGGTCTTCCATCTTTTTTGAGTTAGTTTTATTAATAACATGTAGTATGAGATGGGGCTCTAGTGTCATTCTTTTGCATAGGGATAGCCACTGCCTCAGCACCATTTGTTAAAAAGACTGTTCCCCATTAGTTTGTTTGGGTACCGTCATCCAAATTCAGTTGATGGCCAGGCACGGTGGCTCATGCCTGTAATCCCTGCACTTTGGGAGGCGGAGGTGGGTGGATTGCCAGAGCTCACAGGTTTGAGACCAACCTGAGCAAGAGAGAGACCCTGTTTCTAGAAATAGCCGGGTGTTGTGGCGGGCGCCTGTAGTCCCAGCTACTTGGGAAGCTGAGGCAAGAGAATCTCTTGAGCCCAAGAGTTTGAGGTTGCTGTGAGCTGTGATGCCATGGCACTCTACTGAGGGTGACAAAGTGAGACTCTGTCTCAAAAAACGACCCAGAAAACAAATTCAGTTGATTGTGACTATGTGACTTTATTCTGGAATCTCAATTCTATTCCATTGCTCTATAAGCCTGTCCTTATGCAGAAGCACACTGTTTTGATTACTGTAGCTTTGTAGTAAGGTTTCTTTTTTTTTGAGGCAAGGTCTCTAACTCCTGGGCTCAAACGATTCTCCTACTTCACCCTCCTGAGTAGCTAGAACTACAGGTGTATTCAGGTGTATACCCTGTCTGGCTCATTTTTCTGTCTATAGTAGACATGGAGTCTGGCTCTTGCTCAGGCTGGTCTGGAACTTCTAACCTTAAGCAATATTCCCATCTCACCCTCTTAGAATGCTGGGATTACAGGCATATAGTCCTGGCCTATAGTAAGTTTTAAAATCAGAAAGTTTCAAGTATGTTTGGCTGTTCTGGGTGCCTTAAGTTTCAGAATTAGTGGCTTGGTGCCTATGGCTCAACGGGCTAAGGCGCCAGCCACGTACACCTGAGCAGGGGGGTTCGAATCCAGCCTGGGCCCGCTAAACAATTTTGGCTGCAACCAAAAAATGGCCGGGCGTTGTGGCAGGCACCTGTAGTCCCAGGTACTTGGGAGGCAGATGCAGGAGACTCGCTTGAGCCCAGGAATTGGAGGTTGCTGTGAGCTGTGATGCTATAGCACTCTATCCAGGGTGACAGCTTGAGGCTCTGTCTCAAAAAAAAAAAAAAAAAAAGTTTCAGAATTAGTGTGTCTGTTTCTACAAAGAAGCCAGTTGGGAATCTGATAAGGGATTGTGTTGAATCTGTAAATTAGTTGAGTAGTATTACCATCTTACTGTTAAGTCTTCTCAGCCATGAACGTGGGTTGTCTTTTCATTTACTTAGATCTTAATTTCTTCAAACACTGCTTTTTTCATTCAGAGTACTCTATACATTTTACAATTCTTTTGATGCTGTTGTAAATGGAATTTTTTCTTAATTTGTTTTTGATTGTTCATTGCTTATATATAGAAATAAAATTGATTTTTATATATTAATTTTTGTATACTGCAACCTTGTGAAACTCATTTACTAGCTTGAGTAGTTTGTTTTGTTTTGAGACAAGAGTCTGACTCTTTTGCCCTCGGTAGAGTGCTCTGGCATCACAGCTCACAGCAACCTTGAGCTCTTGGGCTCAAGCATCATCCTATTGCCTCAGCCACCGCCACTCTCCCCCAACCCCCCTGAGCTGGGGCTACAGGCGACTGCCACAACGCCCAGCTAGTTTTTCTACTTATAGTAGAAATGGGGTCTTACTCTGTAGTCTCGAACTCCTGAGCTCAAGCAATCCACCTGCCTCTGCCTCCCAGAGTACTAGGATTACAGGTGTGAGCCCTTGCTCCTGGCCTCTCTGCATTTTTTTCATTTCCCTGGCTCCAGAATGCATCAAATAATCTTTAGTTATGATTTTTCATGTACAAGATCATGTAACCAGCAAAAAGAGATAGTTCTTCCTTAGCAGGCTTGATTATTTTATTTTATTTTCTTGGACCTTTTAGCACTACATTGAATAGGGGAGGTCAGAGTGGACTTCACCATTGTGTTCATGGCATTAAGGGGGAAGCATCCAGTGTTTTACCATTAAGTACAATGATAACTATGAGTATTTATCAGGTTGAGAAGTTCTCTTCTATTCCTACCTATTGAGTGTTTTTATCATGAAAGCATGTTAAATTTTGTTAAATGGGTCTGGTGAGATGATCATGTGTTTTGGCTTTTTATTTTATTGATATGGTGTATTACATTAATTGACTTCTGGATGTTAAACCAATCTTGCATCCCTGCAATGAATTCTACTTGTTCATGGTTTATAATCATTTTTATATGTTGCTAGATTCAAGTTATTAGTATATTGTTGATGATTTTTATGTTTATATTCATAACACATATTTATCTATAGTTTTCTTGTTTCTAGTAAACTTTTGAACATTGAGGTAATGGTAGCTGTTACAATGGTTTTTGGTTTGTCTTTTTAAAAAAATTGACCTAATTTACAAACCATAAAATACATCCATTTAAAGTGTATAATTAGGCTGAGTACAATGGCTCATGCCTGTAATCCTAGCATTTTGGGAGGCTGAGGCAGGAGGATTGCTTGAGGCCAGGAGTTCAAGACCAGCCTGAGCAGGAGTGAGACCCCTCATCTCAACAAAAAATAGAAAAATTAGCTGGGCATGGTGGTGGGCGCTTGTATCCTAGCTACTTGGAAGGCTGAGACAGTAGGATTGCTTGAACCCAGGAGTCTGAGGTTGCTGTGAGTTAGGATGGCCACTACCCAGGCAACAAAGTGAGACCCTGTTTCAAAAAAAAAGCATATAATTCATTGGTTTTTAATATATTCACAGTCATGCAACCATCTTCATTATCTAATTACAGAACATTTCGTCATCTCAAACAGAAGCCCCGTCCCTATAACCAATCACTCCATCCTCCCCTCAGCCCCTGACAATCACAAATCCACTTCCTATCTCTGTCTGGATTTGCCTATTCTAGACATTTCATATAAGTGGAGTCACACCCTGTGTGGTCTTGTATGTCTGCCTTCTCTCACAGAGTGTGGTGTGTTCAAGGTCCGACCACATTGTAGCCTGGGTCAGGACCATAGGGCTGCTAGTAGGTAGTTTTTAGTTACGTGTCATATGAGGTGTGCCTGGCTCTGAATAGAGTGCTTAGATTCTGTGAGTAGGTCTCTGGTGGAGGCATAGCCAGCAGTGGGTGCATGTGTGTCCTACTCTCAGTGTCCCCAGATCCCAGAGAAAGAAGTGAAGCCACTTCTCCAGGGTCACTGGGACTGGGCCGTGACCAGCGCTGTGACGTCCATTGGTAGGTTTTACGACAGCTGAGCTAACATTGCCTCTTTTGCTTCATAGGCCTCTTCGCTGGGGAGGCAGAGTCCTCGAGTGGCCTCCTGCCTTGCACACAGCCTGTGCCCTGGGGAACCTGGGTTGCAGACGACAGCAGGTACCTTCCTTCCTTCCTCACCCTCTCTCCCTTCTGCCCAGGTCTACCAGGGCCTTTGTGGTTGTAAGAGACGGAATCCCTGCTTGTCCAGCTGAGCCAGGGAGCAGTACACTGGCTCTCGGAGTCTGGAGTGTAGTCTCTGCCTAGTCAGGTGATTAGGGGCAGAGTTGTCAGGACAGTCTTCCTGCTCTCTAGCAGGGTAAGGAGCCTGGTGGCCCAAGACTGTCTTCAGAGCTTCTGGTAGAAGACCAGAGTGCCATTCTTTTGGCAGCTCCTGCCCACGCCTGGCACACGTCTGTATGAGGCTGAGTACTGGATCAGCTTTCTGGAACTCTGGGGAGGGGTGGCATGCTGAGGGGTTCCCACAGCTTTGGGCCCCTGAGCTGTTGGTTGCCCAGTTGGGATCAATGTTCCAAGCCTCTCTTGCCAGTGAGGCTTGGAACTCTGCCCTAGGTACCTGCAAAGGACCAGTAGGAAGGAGCCGATGCTGGAGGGCCGTGGTTTCTAAACTTGCTCTTCCCCTCCCTATACCAGGATGCAGGCCAGTGTGGAGCTGCCTATCTTTCAAGCATCTAAGCCAACCTCCACCCTGGCCTCCAAAGAAGGCATTGTCCTGTTTCCCCACATGGCTGCTCCTCCAAGGAGCCAGTGGTTCCAAAGTTCCTGTCTTCTCTGGGTCATTCTTGCCATGTTGGACCTGTGCTGACCTGGAGTCTGTGCTGGTGTACATGCACTGAAGCAGTCCCATAGAGGTCTCCTGCCTAGCACTCCTAGCATCCCAGCCGTGGGTTTCACTGCTCCCTGCATTAGATGGATTGAATTCAAGCTATTTTGTTGTTTGTTTTAAAATTTGGCTTATTGGCTGTAATCCCAGCACTCTGGGAGGCCAAGGTGGATGGATGGCCTGAGCTCAGGAAGTTTGAGCCCCCCTGAGCAAGAGCGAGACCTTGTCTCTACTAAAAATAGAAAAACTAGCTGGGCGTTGTGGCAGGTGCCTGTAGTCTCAGCTTCTTGGGAGACTGAGGCAGGAGGATTATTTCGAGTCTGAGAGTTTGAGGTCACTATGAGCTATAATGCTATGGAACTCTACCTAAGGCAGCAAAGTGAGGTGAAAAAATGAGTGTCTCAAAAAACAAACAAACAAACAAATTTTTTTTTTAAAGTTTTTTTTTGTAGAGATAGAGTCTCACTTTATTGCCCTCAGTAGAGTGCTGTGGAGTTACAGCTTTCAACAACCTCCAGCTCTTGGGCTTAGGAGATTCTCTTGCCTCAGCCTCTCGAGTAGCTGGTACTAAAGGCGCCCGCCACCACGCCCAGCTATTTTTTGATGCAGTTTGGCCGGGGCCGGGTTTGCACCTGCCACCCTTGGTATATGGGGCTGGTGCCCTACTCACTGAGCCACAGGCACCGCCCCAAACAAACAATTTTGGCTTATCGAATACTACTTATGGGGAGAGCCAGCAGTGAGCACATCCTGGTTCTCTTGGGGAAGCTCTGGAACTGGCAACAGTTGCCATCCGTTGGGCTGTGCATGGAGTGTAGCTTCTTCCTCCAGCATCTGCTGGGGCCCCACTAGCATTTTCCCTGCATGGGCCCTGATTTCATAGTCCCTCATGGAGGCAGGGGTACAGCATCACCCTCATGTGTCAGGAGAAGGGGCTCGCCTGATGTCACACATGCAGCAGAAGAGCTGGGGGTGATCCCAGCTCCGAGGAGCCCTCATGGTCTTTCACTCTAACTTACCTAGTGCTCCTCTTTTTCTAGTCTACTTTACTGTCTCCCCAAACTCTTACAGCCTTCTGTTTGTTCAGGAAGACCAAGCAGTCCCCCAGAAAGACCCCTCCCCAACTCCTTGGAATTTGTGTGTGCTATTTGCTGGGCACACTGCCAGTGCCTGCATTGCTCGTGAGGCATTTTGTTATTTCCCACGAGGGAGACTGACCCTGGCAAATAACTTCCTCACTGCTGGGCAAGGGTTTCAACCCTGGGCACAACAGGGCCCCTTTGCTTCTCCTGCCCCAGATGTCCACAGTCTAAGCATAAGGACGGGGGCAGGTGAGGTGGGTGCTCACCTGGGCTAATGTCTCCTCGACAGTGGTGTCCATGGGCTCTGCGGACCACCAGTTCAACCTCGCAGAGATCCTGTCTCAAGACTACAGCATCCAGGAGGAGTGCGAGGAGGCCTCAAGGTGCTCAGGCAAGCCCGAAGGAGAACTGGAGAAAGACTTCATCTCCCAGGTACTGAGCTAAGTGGTCCCATGCCCTCAAGGTGGGGCCTTCTGGACAGACTTCACGGTTTCAAAGCGTGGAAAGATCCCATGTTGGCAGGCACTGCTGCCCATCTGCCTGCAGGGTGCCTTCCATTGGGCTAGGACCTGCACTGCAGTGGAAGATTGGGTGCCTTTGTGGGCTCTGGATCAGCTGGTGGCGACATGTGAAACCAACCATCATGTTGGTCTCTAAGCCCCCTTGTGGTTGTAAACGTGGTTGAGGGTTCTCCAGGAGCTTAATGTCGTTTTTCTATTGCTTTTTTACTGTATTAAAAGTTTGAACCCAGCCCAGGCCTGCTAAACAATGACAACTGCAACAAAAAAATAGCTGGGTCTTGTGGAGGGTTCCTGTAGTCCTAGCTACTTGGGAGGCTGAGGCAAGAGAATTAATTGCTTAAGTCCAAGGCTTAGAGGTTACTGTGAGCATTGATGCCACGGCATTCTACCAAGGGTGACATAGTGAGACTCAGTCTCAAAAAAAAAAAAAAAATAGATATTTAGAAAAATGTGGGGCGGCACCTGTGGCTCAGTGAGTAGACTGCCGGCCCCATATACTGAAGGCGGTGGGTCCGAAGCTGGCCCCGGCCAAACTGCAACAACAACAAAAATAGCCGAGGGTGGTGCCTGTGGCTCAGTGAGTAGGGTGCTGGCCCCATATACCAGGGTGGCGGGTTCAAACCCAGCCCTGGTCAAATTGCAGTGAAAAAATAGCCAGGCGTTGTGGTGGGTGCCTGTAGTCCTAGCTACTTGGGAGGCTGAGGTAAGAGACTTGGCTAACCCCAAGAGCTGGAGGTTGCTGTGAGCTGTGACACCACAGCACTCTACTGAGGGTGACAAAGTGAGACTGTCTCTAAAAAAATAAATAAGTAAATAAATAAATGAATAAATAAAAATTAAAAAATGTATTTACTACTTTTAAACATAACATTAATTAATTACAGGTAACATACATAATATTTTTATGAAAATATAAAGGTAACTTTTCCAAAAGAAAAATATTAGGGAAATTTTTCCATATCTCTTTGAATGTAGCAGCAGATATAAGAATCTGGCTGCCTTTTTTAAGGCAAACGTTGATCAGTAGTGATAGGTCCCTTCAGTTGAAATACAAATCTGGCTTCATGCACATTTGTTGTTGGAAAATGGAGAAGTGTTTAGCCTTTGCAGATAATTGTGGGTACACCCAAAGTCAGCAATTAGTTGTTTTGTAAAGAATATTTGCGGAGTGGGATTTGAGACTGTGTCAGCAAACATTTTGTGCTTGGTTGTGTTAAAATCCATTGGTCTTGAACATAGAGCAGATCTTTACATACTTGTGATCTGGTCACATTTGGTATTGTTCAGGTTTTTTACAAAATATGGGTTCACTTGTATATCTTTCTTTCTTTTTTTCTTTCTTTTTTTTTTGTTGTAGAGACAGAGTCTCACTTTGTCGCCCTCAGTAGAGTGCCGTGGTGTCACACAGCTCACAGCAACCTCCAACTCCTGGGCTTAGGTGATTCTCTTGCCTCAGCCTCCCGAGTAGCTGGGACTACAGGCGCCTGCCACAACACCCGGCTATTTTTTTGTTGCAGTTTGGCCGGGGTCAGGTTTGAACCCGCCACCCTCAGTATATGGGGCTGACGCCCTACCCACTGAGCCATAGGCGCTGCCCCACTTGTGGATCTTTCAATGTAAAATTAAAAAATCACATTTGTTAATGTATTAGTCTGATAGGACTACCATAACAAAGTGTCACAGACTAGGTGGCTTAAAAACAGAAATTTATTTCTCACAATTCACGAACCTGAAAAGTCCAAGATCAAGGTCTGACTGAGTGGGTTTTCGGCCAGAGTTGTCTTCCTGGCTTGGAGACAGCTGCCTTCTTGCTACGTCCTCATATTGTGGACAGAGAAAGCAAGTGAGCTTTCTGGTGTTTTATTTATTCTTTTTATTTTATTTTTTTAATAGACACAGGGTCTCATTCTGTTACTCAGGTAGGGACTCCTGGGCTCAAGTGATCTTCCCACCTCAGCCTCCAGAGTATCTGGGACTACAGGTGTTCATCACTATGCCTGTTTAAAATTTTTTTTTTCCCAGTAGAGACAGGATCTTACTATATTTCCCAGGCTTGTCTTAAACTTCTGGCCTCCCAAGTGTTGGGATTACAGGCATGAGCCACTGTGCCTGACCACAGTGGTTTTTCTTTCTTTAATTTTAGAATATTATGGGGCTACAAACTTTTTGATTACATAATTTGCTTTTGTACAGCCGGGCATGGTGACTCACACCTGTAATCCTAGCCCTCTGGGAGGCTGAGGCGGGTAGATTGCTTGAGGTCGGTCAGGAGTTTGAGACCAGCCTGATTAAGAGCTAGACCTTGTCTCCGCTAAAAACTAGGGCAGCGCCTGTGGCTCAGTGAGTAGGGCGCTGGCCCCATATACCTAGGGCGGCGGGTTCAAACCCAACCCTGGCCAAACTGCAACAAAAAAATAGCAGGGTGTTGTGGCAGGCATCTATAGTCCCAGCTACTTGGGAAGCTGAGGCAAGAGAATCACTTAAGCCTAAGAGCTGGAGGTTGCTGTGAGCTGTGATGCCATGGCATTCTGCTGAGGGTGACGAAATGAAACTCTGCCTCTTAAAAAAAAAAAAAAATAGAAAAAAACTAACTGGGCATTGTGGTAGGTGCCTGTAGTCCCAGCTACTTGTGAGGCCAAGGCAAGAGGATCACTTGAGCCCAAGTGTTTGAGGTTGCTGTGAGCTATAATGCCATAGTACTCTACCCATGGCAACAGAGTGAGCTGCTGTTTCAAAAAGAAAAAAAGATTCTTTTGTTCAGTAAAGGTGCTTTTTCTTTTTTTTTTTTTTATTGAGACAGAGTCTCACTTTGTCATCCTCAGTAGAATGCTGTGGTGTCATAGCTCACGGCAACCTCAGACTCTTGGGCTCAAACAGTTCTGCTTCTGCCACCCTAATAGCTGGGACTACAGGCGCCTGCCACAACACCCGGCTATTTTTTTGTTTGTTTGTTTGTTTAGCAGGCCTGGGCCAGATTCGAACCCACCAGCCCCAGAGCATGTGGCCGGCGCCCTAACCACTGAGCTATGCTTTTTCTTATAAGGATAATAGTCCTGTCAGATCAGGGCTCCACCCTCATGACTCTCCTTGAACTTTAACTTCCTTAAAGGCTCATCTCCAAATGCAGTCACATTGGGGATTAGGGTTGTTCATAACAGTTAATATTACTACCACTCTCATCAGAATTTTTTTTTTTTAAGTATTGGGAGTTTATCAAGTTCACGTCAAATTCAGTTTTCTGAAATGATTATGTATTTTTGAAAGCTTGAATTTTACCATTGTAGTGAGCATAGTCAGTTGTTTGCATTGAAGTAATAGCCCACTTGGCTCACGTATGAAACATTGTCTACCAAGTGCTTGTCTGTTTCTACCAAGTGCTTGTCTGAGTGGCTGTGGTCTGCTAGCTGTTATTCCTAGTAAAACTGAGAAGAGCAGCCCCCCCTCACCACTCAGTATAGCAAGTATGCTTCTTTGAGGGACCTGCCTTACTTTGGTATGCAGGTGCTGTATGTGTGCTTCCCATTTCATCACACATAAAATCCAAACATCTGGGCAGTGCCTGTGGCTCATCGAGTAGGGCGCCGGCCCCATATACTGAAGGTGGCAGGTTCAAACCTGGCCTCAGCCAAACTTTAAAACAGAAAAATAGCTGAGCATTGTGGCGGGTGCCTGTAGTCCCAGCTACTCAGGAGGCTGAGGCAAGAGAATCGCCTAAGCTCAGGAGTTGGAGGTTGCTGTGAGCTGTGTGACACCACGGCACTCTACCGAGGGTGATAAAGTGAGACTCTGTCTCTACAAAAAAAAGTCAAAACATCTGCTCAGGGTGAGATTTAACAAAATTACTAATTTTATCCAGGTTATTCATAAGTGGAATTGTCCTCTCTTTGTCTCTGAGGAGTACAAAACGACAGCTTATGTGGGGTGATGGCGTTGGCCTCAGCTTGTGCAGGGTGCTGGCCTTTTGCTGGCTGTTGATTCTGTACCATCAGTGCAGTGTCTATGCTGCAGAGAATGGAAATAGTGTTTTAGTGCTGTTATGAAAGTGGCTTCTTCTTGGGTTACCCTGAAAAGGTTCCAGGGGCCTTTGGAACACCACATCCACCTCCCCAACAAATACAGTCAGGAATGGTAGTGGGCATGCTGAATGTGGTCCATCTGTGAAGTCCTACCAGAGAACAAATGGGGGAACTTGATTCCTGTGGGGAGAAGGTTGGAGGGGCCACTCTGAGGAAGAACTTGTTTTCTATGTGGATTTGAAGTTCCCCAGAATGAGTCAGGGCAGGAATTAGGAGGGTGGACAGATGGCTGACATTTTGGGTGAATGAGAGGGAATGTCTAGGATGTTGGAAGCTGATTATGACCCAAGGGGGTCTGGGAGGAATGTGGGCAGGCAGCACTAGGCAGGAATAGAGAGAGGAGAGAGAGAGTGATTTGAAAGCAGTGCTGGAGAGGAACATAATGATAATTTGTGTCTCTTCCTTCCAAGGAATTAAATGCCTCATTTCTATGTATTTTTGAGCCACAGTGCTCTTGTTTCAGGATGTGATAGGAATTTCTCTGGCTACTCATGTTTGACACAGTGCCAGCTGACAGCTTTCCCATTATATTGATAAGGCTTCATCAGATTATGTATTTACTGAGTGTTTTTTTTCTAAGTCAGAAGTGGATGTTGGATTTCACTAAATGCCTTTTCAGATTTGTTGTTTTCCCTTTGGTTTATTGTCATGAGTTGTGATAGCAGAGTGTTAGATATCAAGCCATCCTTGCCTTCCTAGAATTAGCCATGCACAGGCATGTACAAGGAAGTACTGTGAGCAGTGTGGTGCAGATTGGTAGGCTACTTCTGGCTGCACCCTTCCCTGGCTGGTGACCTCTAGGATCAGGTGTTTCCTCTGACCTGTCCCAGGGGTTGTAAGGGAGTTCTTGGGTGAATGTCAGGCCTGGGTCTGGCTGGTAAGTGCTGTAGTGGGTTGTGGCAGTGGTCCTTGTGGTGGCCAGCAGAGCTCAGGGAGGAGGAAGGGGCCTAGAACCCCCCAGAGCAGTCCTTCCTGACAGGGCCCTGTCCCCCTCCCCTGTTCAGAGCAGCGACATGCCCCTTGATGAGCTGCTTGCCCTCTACGGCTATGAGGCATCAGATCCCATCTCAGAACGGGAGAGTGAGGGTGGTGACGTGGCGCCCAGCCTCCCGGACATGACCCTGGACAAGGTGAGCAAGGTCTCTTCTTAGAACTGGCCCTCAGCAAAAGTAGGGAGCCCACATGGAGCCCTTGGGTGCTCTGGGCAGGGGTGGGGGTGGTGTTTGATGAGAGGAAGCATAGACACCCCCAGAACAAATGGAAACATGGTCAGGAAGCAGAAGCCTAGCTTGTAGATTGCTTACTGTGACCAGCCACCCAGGGCAAGAATGGCCATGGGGGGCCTGGAACAGAGAGACCCTGCCCTCAGGCTGAGGGTCATTCTGGCTGAGTGGGTGGTAGGACAGCAACTGGGAGTGGTGATGAGCCAGTAACAACTTCCCAGGGCCAGCTTCTGATGCCCCCATCCAGAGGTCAGGGGGCAGGGAGGGCTTTACTATGGGAGTTTAAAAGCAAAAATACAGGTAGAGAGAGAGCCACTTGCTTCAGGTGGGTGCCTGGGGCAGCTTTTACCGTTCAAGCTTTGGTAGTCAGGTGTGCTCCCACACTCCCACCCAGTCTACCCTCAGCTGGACTGTCCCAGTGCCTCAGTTTCTTTACCTATAGAATGGGATTAACAGCCCATGTGAGCCTCAGGACGCTCCAGTGAGGGAGGCTTCGGTCACTGTTTTTACTGTTACTAGTGTTTTGATATTGTTAGAATGAAGTGTAAAATACTCTTTACTTTCTTGTTAAAGGAACAAATAGCAAAGGATTTGCTTTCAGGCGAGGAGGAAGAGACACAGTCCTCAGCTGATGACCTTACTCCATCTGTGACCTCCCATGAGGCCTCCGACCTCTTCCCTCATCAGAGTGGCTGTAGGTGTCCATGGCCCATCCCCCACTTTGTAAGCTCATGCGAGACACCAGTGATACTCAGGGAGGCGTTAGGGCTGGGGTGTGCTGAAAGCACCACACAGATGAGGGCATCTGCCCAGGGCTCTGTCCTGGCCTTTGAGCTGAGACTTGTGGTGGTTTTGGTCTAAATAGGTAGCAGATCCAGGGATAGCATGTCATGCCCAGAACCATCCTCCCTCGGGGCTGCCTGCCTCTAGGTGTGCTTTTCCTGGTGGCTGGGGAATTAGGGCCCTGTAGTATAGCCACTGCAAAGGAGGGAGAGCCTCCTTCATATATGCATTCTGGGTCCTGCACTCACCCATGTACCTGGCACCAGATTGGGAAGGGAGGTCCTTCACTCCTCAGAGAAGGGGTGTGCAGGCTATAGTCAGTGGAGACTCTGAGGCTGCCCTCAGCACAGCAGGAGAGGAAGGGCCACACTGCACAGTGCCACAGACATATCTAACTTCTTCCCTTTTCTGAAAGCTCGTTTCTTGGCTGATGAAGACAAAGAGCCTGGCTCTTCAGCCTCCTCTGACACCGAGGAGGACTCTCTTCCTGTCAACAAGTGTAAAAAGGTGCGTGACTCTGATTTCCCCTTGGTCTGGAGCACCATAGCTGGGCCTGCTGTTGTGCCCTTCCTCGGAGGAGGGCATGAGCCCCTGGTCTCTGGGGGTGGGCTGGGACTCAGATCTGGGCCCTAGGGTCTAGCGTCAGGACAGTTTCACACTCCCAGGCCTCTGCTTCCTGTCCTCATACCATAGACCTAGAAGACAGTGGGCCGATTGCCTAGATGAGTCTGGGGTCCAGGCAGCAGCCCTGCATCTGGAGCCTACCATAGCACTATAGTGCTGGCCTCCTGCCAGGATGTATCCTCAGTGCCCTGACACTTGGGCCTTTTTCTTTGTAGGAGATCATGGTTGGGCCTCAGTTCCAAGCTGACCTCAGCAACCTACACTTGAACCGGCATGGTGAGAAAAGTAAGTAGGGCCCGGGAGAAGAGGGGTTCCACTCTAGCAGGGTACTGCTACAGGGCAGAGGACATGCTGAAAGTCACATCTTCAGAAAAGTCTGAGAGATCCAGCCTGGTTGGGAGCTCACCCTGTATCTCCTGCTGGACTAGCTGAGCTTGGGGCACAGTGACTAGAGCCATGATAGAAGAGGTAGGGTGTCCCACATGGTTGCTTGTGGGCCTGCCAGTGTTGTCCCTTCCTTAGGGTCTGCTACTTTCACGCTGTGTGTTCAGACTCCCAGCAGCCTACCCTGTCCTGATCAGCCCAACCCTAGCCTCTTCTCCATCCACTCCTCCTGCACTATCTTCCTCTCCTGGAGGATGCTGCAGGGTGATGGTCTTTCTCTTGGGGCCTGACACAGACGCCCTCCTTGCAGAGAGACCTTCCATTGGCTCACTCTGCCCTGCCTTGCTTCTCTTCAAGGCATTCCCTTTCCTGGGATTGCCTCTATTGCTGCTTTGAGATGGGACGCTGCCAGTTGACCTGGGTCTTGTTCTTCTTGCCCTGGATTTCTGCAGAGGCAGCACTCCTCTGCAGAAAGGTTCAGGAATCTTTTCCAAGACGATTTGGCAGCTGGGAATGGGGGTAGGAAGGGATGGACCAAAGCATGAGTGCTGGGGTCAAGGAGACAGGCACCCTCAGGGAAAGAAGGGTTCCTCTTAGAGTCAGGATTGGCTCAGGGGTGATGGTGTACGCTTGCTCAGACGTAGGACAGGCACAAGAGCATGAAGCCAAGCTGGAAGGTCCAAGAGGCAGGGTTAGAGAGGACACATGGGACCCTCACCTCAGCTATGCCCTCAGGAACCCAGGCTTCTATAAAGGCCTCAATCTGGGACCCCAGCCTTAGAGCATGTTATCTGGGTCCCTTTCCTGTCAGGCCTCACCACTCATGAGTGTGCCCTCTTAGGAGCAGCCAGTCCTTAATCCTGTGGGATGAAAGTTTGCTGCTCATTCTGTGTTACATTCATATGATTGTGTGTATCTTGTGCATTATATTATGTTCTTTTGTTTGGGTGTACCACATGTGATTATCCATCCTACCATTGGTCAATATTATGGTTGTTTCTAGGTGTGTAGATTGTATATGTTCTTGTCTGTCTTTTGTTGTACATATGCACTCAGGAGAGCTGGGAGTATGGTAGTATACACTGAAGTTTATAAAGTTGGCTCAGGAGTTATCTGCTGGCACTTTGTGGGAGTTCCAGTTGCTCCACATCTTCATCAACAGTTGATACTGTCACAGTTGCCTTTATTCTGAGCAAATAGTATGGAGTTTTCTACAATGGCATCTACAGAAGAGCTATGAGACTGAGTTAAGCAGGACACATATTTTATAGAGAGCTGGCAACTTCCCCACTGTAGCCAGTTTCCCCAGTACTTTTCTTCACAGGCTGATAATCCACAAAACTGCTAGTGTTTCTGAGTTGCTTGTTATTTTCACGTACACTAGGTTTTTTATTTTGACAGGAAACAGACAAAGATGTGGGAAACCATTCTGATGGGAGGGCACGCTTTTTGTAGCACAATTTTGTACTGCAGATGAAGAGCTTTATATAAGTAAATAGTAAACATTTAACTCAGTAATTCTACCTCTTCGAATCTATCTTAAGGAAATAATCATTCATAAAAAGACTTATTTGAATTGGCCTGGTGCAGTGGCTCACACCTATAATCCTAGCACTCTGGGAGGCCAAGGTGTGTGGATTGCCTGAGCTCATGGGTTTGAGACTAGCCTGAGCCAGAGCGAGACCCTATCTCTAAAAATAGCTGTTGTGGTAGCTGCCTGTAGTCCCAGCTACTTGGGAGGCTTGAAGAGACTCACTTGAGCCCAAGAGTTGGAGGTTGCTGTAACGCCACGGCACTCTACCTAGAGTGACAGCTTGAGACTATGTCTCAAAAAAAAAGAGAATCGCTTGAGCCCAAGAGTTTGAGGTTGCTGTGACCTGTGATGCCACGGCACTCTACTGAGGGCAAAATGAGACTGTGTCTCAAAAAAAAAAGAAGAATTCTATTGAATCAATATCTGTAACAGGAAAAAAATCAGAAACAATGTAGATGTTCAGTGATCATGTTATAATGCATTTTTTTATGTACCATTTCTGTTTCTAAAGAATTTTTAGAAAGAGGGAAGTTCAAGTTAGATTTTAAAACTTAGGAAAAAATTTAATTCTAAACTAGCAAAAATTATACATTTTATATTGCTGTTAAACATTGATTTCATAAGTACCACTGTAACACTGAAGAAATATTTCAAAATGTTGATAGTAGTTAATGCTAAATGACAGGACCTGGACAAATTCTCATTTTCTTCCATTTCCTAAATTGTCCTCATTTACCTTGTACTACTTGTATATCTGAGTCCCAGAATCTCCCCTGCATCCCAAGGGCAATGGTAAGAATATTTGAAGTTTCTGCAGGTGAAAATAAACTAAGACTTGGACTAGTAGCTCATTTTTATTTTCTGTAATAACAAACATGTAAGCACTAAACAAAGCAAGTGGACCCTAAGCACCCAAGAGCCAAAAGAGGCCACCACACTAAAGTAGCAACTGCTGTGATAATCACTGCACTAAGGAAGGATGCTCTTTGAGAGACACAAGGTCAGACCTTGTCTCCTTTTCCCAGCCTAGGCTTAGCAGGAAATGGGCCCAAAGAGCAGCATAGTCTACACTGGAAAGGAAAGCTGACCAAGAAAGTTGATGATGGAAATTCATAGCAGGCAAGAGTCTTTTAACTTTCCAGTAGAGGGTCACGCGACTGCCACTCACTGTATAACCCTTCCCAACTGCCCTTAGGTGGGAGTCAGTATCTGGAGCCAGAGACCCATGGGTGATTTCTGCTTCCAAGGGGGTCAGGAAAGGCACACTGAGGGTGTGGTTATATTCCTAGCCTTCTGGCCAGGAAGATTTATATATGGACCTGGGGCATACATGGGGAGCTCCACTGGCCACAGCTGCCGCCATGCGTGTACCACTAGGGTAGCCTTGACCACCGTGGCTATCCTAGTCATCAGTGCCTTCTGCCTTATTAATTTAATTTAATTAATTGATTTATTTATTTTGAGACAGAGTCTCACTATGTCACCCTCAGTAGAGTGTTGTGTCGTCACAGCTCACAGCAACCTCAAACTCTTGGGCTCAAGTGACTCTCTTGCCTCAGCCTCCCAAGTAGCTGGGACTACAGGTGCCCACAACACCCGGCTTTTTCTTTTTTTGCTTTCTTTTTGTTGTTGTTGCAGTTGTCATTGTTGTTTAGCAGGTCCTGGCACTCTGGGAGGCCAAGGTGGGTAGATTGCTTGAGCTCACGAGTTCAAGACCAACATGAGCAAAAGCGAGACTCCATCTCTACTAGAAATAGAAAAACTGGGGCAGCGCCTGTGGCTCAGTGAGTAGGGCGTTGGCCCCATATACCGAGGATGATGGGTTCAAACCTGGCCCCGGCCAAACTGCAACAAAAAAATAGCTGGGCGTTGTGGTGGGCGCCTGTAATCCCAGCTACTCGGGAGGCTGAGGCAAGGGAATTGCCTAAGCCCAGGAGTTGGAGGTTGCTATGAGCTGTGTAATGCCATAGCACTCTACTGAGGGTGATAAAGTGAGACTCTGTCTCTACCAAAAAAAAAAAAAAGGGGTTCTTTTCTTCCCCCTGTATGGATAGATATACACTTGCTCCAGAACCATATGTTGAAAAGGCCATTTTCTCTCCTGCAAAATTGCAGGGGTGCCTTTGTGTTAAATCAGGTACATATAATGTGTGTGTCTTTTGGGCTTCCTATTTCCTACCCTAAGTCTTCAGTATACTGTCTCAGTTATTAAGCTTTAAAGTAAGTCTGAAGTGGTACAAGTCCTCTAACTTTATAAGTTTTCATTGTATATTTATATATAAGTTTTAAGGTTAGCTTATCAGTTGTCTCAAAAAACCTGCTAAGATTTTGATTAGTTTTACATTGAATTTTTTAGATTAATGTGGGGGAAAACTGATATATTAACAATATTGGTACTTCCAGTCCATGAGAATGGTTTACCCCTCTATTATGATTCTTAAATTTAGTATTATATAGTATGTAAATAAAACTTCTTAATTTCTTTAATTATAGCGATGTTTTACAGTTTTTAGTGTAGCAGTCTTGTCCATTTCATTAGACTTACTTATTGGTACTGTTATAAAGGATTTTTTTTTCTTGAGACAGAGTCTTACTCTGTCACCTGGGCTAGAGTGCTGTGGCATCAGACTAGCTCACAGCAACCTTATACCACTCCTGGGTTCAAGTAATCCTCCTGCCTTAGTCTCCTGAGTTGCTGGTATTATAGGTGCCCACTGTGACATCCAGCTAAGTTTTCTATTTTTAGTAGAGATGGGTGTCTCAGTTTTGCTCAAGTTGGTCTCAAACTCTTGAGCTCAAGCAGTCCTCCTGTCTTGGCCTCCCAGAGTGGGATTTTTTTTTTTTTTAATTTCATTTTTGGCCAGGTCTGGTGGCTCACATCTGTAGTCCTAACACTCAGGGAGGCTGAGGCAGAAGGATCGCTTGAGCTCAGGATTTTGAGACCAGCCTGAGTAAAAGGGAGACTCCATCTCTAGTGAAAATAGAAAAATTAGCCAGATGTGGTGGCACATGTTTGTAGTCCCAGCTACTGGGGAGGCTGAAGCAAAAAGATTACTTGAGCCCAGGAGTTTGAGGTTGCTGTGAGTTAGACTGAGGCCATGGCACTCTGGCCTAGGCAACGGGGTAAGACTTTGTCTCAAGAAAACAAAAGCAAGGCCAGGTGCACTGGCTTACTCCTGTAATCCCAGCACACTGGGAAGCCAAGGTGGGTGGATTACCTGAGCTCAGGAGTTTGAGACCAGCCTGAGCAAGAGTGACACCCCATCTCTAAAAAAACATAGTCGGTGTGGTGGTGGGTGCCTGTAGTCCCAGCTACTTGGGAGGCTAAAGGAAGAGGATTGCCTGAACCCAAGAATTTGAAGTTACTGTGAACTATGACGCCACAGCATTCTACCCAGGGTGGCAAAGTGAGACTCTGTCTCAAACCAAAAAAAAAAAAACCAGAAAGAAAATAAAATAAGAACAAGAAAACCCACTTCATTTTCTACTTTTTGTTGGTGGAAATGTAATTTATTATTTTAGTTCATCTTATATGTAGTGACTTTGCTAAACTGCTAATTTAAATACTTTGTAGATTTTTTTTTTTAATGTACACAATCATTTCTTTTGTTAACAGTAGTTTTGCTTCTTTCTTTAAAATTTTTACATCTTTTCTCCCAGCTAGGGGCTGCCCCCTCCCTATGCTGCATCCAGAGTTCACTTCTTTTCCTCCCACTCTTAGGGCATCTTCTGCCCCCCCAGCAACTGTGGGCAAGATGTGGGCAGGATGTCTTCCCTCTGACAATACATACTCTTACTCAGGCTCCTGAGAGCCTGTGACTAGGATGCCAGTGCCCGTGGGAATGACTGCCCTTAGCTAGACTGCTTGTCAGATACTTCTGCTGGCTGCCCACATCTGGCCTCCAGGTCCGTATTTGGGTACCCAGAGCCTGCCTTGTTCCGTTGAATTGAGTTCAGTTGCACCAAGTGCAAGAGGAGTGGATGGGGCGGCGCCTGTGGCTCATGAGTAGGGCACCAGCCCCATATACCGAAGGTGGCGTGTTCATACCCGGCCTCAGCCGAACTGCAAAAAACAGAAAAATAGCTGGGCAGTGTGGCGGGCACCTGTAGTCCCAGCTACTCGGGAGGCTGAGGCAAGAAAATCGCCTTAGCCCAGGAGATGGAGGTTGCTGTGAGTTATGTGATGCCACCGCACTCTACCCAGGGGGATAAAGTGAGACTCTGTCTCTACAAAAAAAAAAAAAAAAAGAGGAGCGGGTGATGGTAGGCTCTGGCTGCAGGAGATGGGGGAGTATAGTAGCGCCTGTCCTTGTCTGAAGTTGCTGAGATAGCCCGCCCTGCTCATTCTGAGTGCAGAGTGAACAATTAGGACAGGACATGACCCTTGCCCTCTTCTTGTGCAGTCTATGAGAATGAAGACCAGCTGCTCTGGGACCCCAGCATCCTCCCTGAGAGGGAAGTGGAGGAGTTCCTGTACAGAGCAGTGAAGCGGAGGTGGCATGAAGTGGCTGGGTCCCAGCTCCCAGAGGGAGAAACGGTGAAGGACAGCGAGCAGGTGGGGCTGCACTGGACACTGGGGCCGCAGGCCCTTAGCCAGGGGAAACGCTATTGCTGCCTCCAGGGGCCAGGCAGGGCTGAATGAGGGTAGGGACAGGCCAGGTGGCAGGGAGCGGGGCTGCCTGCTCATCATGAGCAAGACTCAGATCCATGGAGAGCAGATGTAGGTGCTCCCTGATGTCACTCTCAGCATAGTGTTATCACTCCTGCAATGTGGTGTAGACACCCCTGATTTCATTCCTGGCATGATGATGTAAATGCCCTGCATCACCTCTGGGATGGTGGTGTGGATGCCCCTGTTTTACTTGCAGGATGATGGTATAGATGCTCGTTGTTGGGTCCTGGGGTGATGAGGGAAGGATCACTATGTTTTTCTCCCAGGCGCTGTATGAGCTGGTAAAGTGCAACTTCAACGTGGAGGAGGCCCTGCGAAGGCTACGGTTCAATGTGAAGGTGGTCAGAGGTGAGCCACAGCCCAGGTTCGCCCTCCACTGTTGCCCTGTCCCGGGCACAGATGACCTGACCTGACCACACCACCTCCCTGTTTATAGATGGGCTGTGTGCCTGGAGTGAAGAAGAGTGCAGGAACTTCGAGCATGGCTTCCGTGTGCATGGGAAGAACTTCCACCTGATCCAGGCCAACAAGGTGAGGGTACTGTTGCTGTCCTCTGGCCAGGCTGTGCCAGGGCCTCCTATATCTGGGGAGGGTCCCAGGTATCCTTACCTGTGTTCCTAGTGGCAGGTGAGGGGTGCAGCAGGCTCACAGCAGACCCAGCCAGTTCCAGGCCTGGAGCCCTTGCATCTCTGTGCCTTACCATGTGCCCATCAGGTCCTTTGCTGAGGTCTTTGCCGAGTTTTCTGGGCCCCTACCAAGTACCAAAAGAACCAGGCTTCAGTTTGCGGAAAGAATTTGCCAAAGGTGCCATTTGTCTTTTTATTGAGACACAGTCTCACTATGTCGCCCTGGGTACAGTGCCATGGCGTCACAGCTCATAACAACCTCAAACTCCTGGGCTTAAGCAGTTCTCTTGCCTCAGTCTCTCAAGTAGCTGGGACTACAGGTACCCTCTGCAATGCCTGGCTGTTTTTTGGTTGTAATTGTCGTCGTTTGGCAGGCCTGGACTGGATTCAAACCTGCCAGCTCCAGTGTATGTGGCTGGTGCCCTAGCCGCTGAGCTCTAGGTGCTGAGCTCAAAGGTTAATTATAGTAGTCTTTGCTGTCTAATGCTCTGCCCCAGGGCATTGGGCACTGTGTTGTTTTTTCCATGTCCTCAGCAGAGCCCAGTACCAACCCCTTAGTCTGGACCCCACTTCTGCCTGATGCCCTGGGGACCAAGAACTCAGATCTGGTTCTCTCAAGGACCCTCATGATAAGTGTTGCTGCGTGTTGGGCCCTTCTGGCCTTCCCTGGACATGTTCTGCAGAAATATCTTCTGCCCTTTGGCTTCTTGAGTGACAACCTCTTGGCAGTGTCATGACCCCTCTGCAGCAGCCCTATACATCTCTCTGAATGCCTTCCTGGGGCTCTGACCACAGCTTCCTTGCCTCCCCCAACATCTGGGTGGCCTTCTCAGCTCACTGACTGCTGCCTTCTCATTGCTACAGCCTTGTATCCCGGAGCCATGCTCCATGGGACCTGGTTTCTTCCACTCTTCAGTAGAAGGGCTAAAGTGTGGAGTTGCCTGCCTGGGCCTGGTTGTAGGGAACAGGGGTTGCTCACGTGAGCACCCGTGCCAAGCAATGGTTGATCCTCTTGTTAGATTTCAGCAAAGTACATCCGAGCTACTCACCGGGCTGCATCTGTAATGGGATGTGTTGGCTGGCACACCTACTCACATATTGACAGGGGAGTGCGTGGCCCACAAAGCCTGGACCATTACAGAAAAGCCTTGCTCGTCACATACATTTGAAGTTTGCCCTCAGAGAGGTGGCCTCAGTCTTCCTCCCAGGCAGGAATGGCTAAGCCAGACGGACCTTTGCATGGTTCTCCAAGGGTCAGTGCCCAGTCTCAGCATCCCTCATTCTGGTTGGTAGCAGGTTTATTATCCCTGATCTTTTCTGCTCTTGCCAGCTGTCAGCCCAAGTTTGCTGTGGCAGGAGCCCCCTGAGTGAAGGTTCATCTGAGCACTCTGGGCTGCCCTGCACACCCCAGATGACACAGGAGGTATCTCCGTGTCAGACGCACTGAGAGTGAACAGGCACTAGCTTTGTGTGTACGTGACACATAAATAGAGCTTTGAGTCTGGGGTTCACAGAACCTGTGTGTATCCTTAGATGGTGTCTTGTGTAGACTCAGGAAATTTTCACAAAAAACATCAGAGCAATGTTGATGTTCAGCAGGAGAGCAGGCTTCCTGGGCAGGATTCCATCCATAAGCGTCAGGTCCTTGTTCCCATCTCAGCCTGGGCCTGTGGGGAGCAGGCAAGTGGGCAAAACCATTGTGGGAGCCTACAGTCTGGGGTGCAGGAGGCAGACACTGGATGGGGAACCTGGAGGATTCATTTGTGGTGTTGCTGCTGCAAAAGGAAGAGGGGGCTGCCATGCCAGAAGGGGACTCTGGTTGAAGGAAGATGACGTTCAGCCTGTACTCACAGGTGCGCACGCGGTCCGTGGGTGAATGTGTGGAGTACTACTACTTGTGGAAGAAGTCGGAGCGCTACGACTACTTCGCCCAGCAGACACGGCTGGGCCGGAGGAAGTACGTCCCGTCCGGAACCACGTGCGTGCAGCGCTGCTTTCAGCAGTAACAATGCGGCGGCTGCCCCCTCAATCCTGCAGCCCATGGGGTGGGCATGGTGGGACAACCTGGGTGGTCTCCCAGGTGGGGTATTCACCTCCCTGCTCCCCTGTCTCTCATGGGACCCTCTCCTCACAGGGACACTGACCAGGACCTGGAAAGCAGTGACCCTGATGGCCCTGGCCGCTCACGCCCTGAGCATGACACCCTGACAGGACTGTGCACAGGTAAGGTGTGGGGCAGCAGATAGTCCAGGAGCTGTGAGGACAGGAGCTCCTCTTCAGGGCTCGGTCCCTGGAGGGTTGGCCTGCCCTGGTGAGGCTGTTTAGTCCCAGGCATTAGGAAGGATGGGAACATCTCTGAGCTTTGGCCAGCATCCTGGGCCCAGGTGCATGCTCAGTTTTTGAAGATGACCTGCAGAAGAAAACATGTCTGTTTGTTTAGGGAGTCAAGTCTAGTAAGGGGCACCTGTTTGTAGATCCTAATTGGTCTCCCGTTTTTCCCAGAGCTGTCTATGACTACCTAGTTCCTACATTTGCACATAAGGCACCTGTGCAAGTGCATATTGGAACAAAATGTCCACAGAATCCCCTATTTATCCTTACCTTGCAGCGCCTCGAGCATTTAAAAAAATCTCTATCAGTTATATTCTGTTCTACTTTTAAAGATGCGGGTTGTGGGCGGCACCTATGGCTCAAGGAGTAGGGTGCCGGCCCCACATACCAGAGGTGGCAGGTTCAAACCCGGCTCCAGCCAAAAACTGCAATAAATAAATAAATAAATAAATAAATAAGATGTGGGTTGTGACCTGTTCAATTGATTTTATGACCTTCCAAAGCTGGGGCTACTAATCTGGGCATCTGTTGGTGTCAGTACAATGGGCTTCTTTTGTGCTTGTTTGTATTTTGTGTATGTGTATGGACACTTTTTCTTGAGGAGAGATCGGTAGGCTTTGCTAGACATAACATGTTAGGCAGAAGCCCTGCCTGGTCACAACCTGGAATGCACGTGTGATTCTAAGAGAGGTGCGTCCTCTGTGGGACCCTCTATACCTTCAGCAGGATGTGGGGGGCCTGGCACCTGAGGGCTGAACCAGGCCCTCAACTGTGCTCTGCCCCCCTACAGAGCCACTGAATGTGGATGGCACAGCCGGTGGTCTTGGTGAGCCTGATGCGGGTGCTGATGGCCTCCTGTCCTCAGAGCCAGGGCCCTGCCCATTCCAGCAGCTGGACGACCCCCCTGCTGTGCCCTTGCCCAGGCGGCCCTCAACCCTGGCTGACCCGGCCTCATACTCGTCAGCCACCGCCACTCCAGAGCCAGAGGTCAGCCCGAGACTGGCTGTGGACTTCGCCCTGCCGGAAGAACTGCCCCTTATCTCCAGCCGTGTGGATCTGAGCGGGGACCCCGAGGAGGCTGTGGCTCCTGCACAGGTGGCCTTGTCAGTCACCGAATTTGGACTCATAGGGATTGGGGATGTGAACCCCTTCCTGGCTGCCCACTCAGCGTGCCCTGCCCCTGGGCTGCACACAGAGCCCCTGTCACAGTGAGTATCGCCCCCAGCCTGGACTAGGCTGAGTTGAGGGAGCAGGGGAGTTTGTCCCAGAATGGTGTGGCCACATGGAGCGGGCTATGTTTATTTAGTTTTATTCTCTACTTATAATTTTATGTATATGGTTCAGAATCCAGAGGGCACAGTGGGGGCAAGGGCAGGACATAGGCTGTCTTTGGGGAGGAGAGGCTGGGCCTGGCGTGAGTAGGAGCTACACTGACCTCTCTGGTCCTTCTGGTCTCTTCCCTGCAGCTGTAATGTGATGACCTGTTGATTCCTGGCCACGAGTGGATGCGTGTGGCCCAGAATGGACTTGGCGCTGCCACTGGGCCAGCCTCTGTCAGTCTTCCTGACCCCTTCCTCCCTCAGGCCCCAGGGCAGCGCCTTCTCTGCTTCAGAACATGTCAGGACCAGGGTGAGGTGGCCAGGTCTTAGGCCCTTGCCCCTCTCCACAGACTGGACCCCGGGCCATGCGGGCCCCCTCCCATCAGCGCCTGGCACTGCCATCTGGCGGGACCCCCCCTGGCAGCAAGTTCGGAGAGGGCCTGGCCATCAGATGTAGGGCAGAGATACTGCCTGGGCCTGTCCAGCCAGCAGAGACAAAAGGGGAGATGGCAGGACGCCCTGCCCGCACCAGCAGCCTCCGCCCGGGGCACCCTCAGCCCTGCTTGCTCTGTCTCCCCACCCCGGCCGGGCCACTGGGCTACCCCAGCCCTGGGGATCGGCGGGCAGCTGCTACTCAGTGCCAAATCCCAGGGGCACAGAGCCATATACCTCGCTGTCCGCCCCCACCTGGCCCCTCCCCCTGCCCCTGTTGTCTCCACTTCAGGAAAAGCCGCACTTTACACCCCACCTGCCTCCTCCCTCTCTCTGCCCCTGGTCCCGGATCATAGTTGGGCTGGGGGCCCCTCAGCAGTCCTGGGTGTGGGTTGAGGAGACAGGTCACCTGTACCCCTGCTGCCCTTCTCCTGGCACCAAGGCAGGGAGCCTTCCAAAGTGACGCCAAGGGGTCGGACTCTAGCCCGTTCCCCTGACCCTGTAGGTCTTTCTGTTGGAAGCGTCCCAGCAAGGTGGTTTGGGGTCCTTGTCCCCTTCCCCGCCTCCTTTGTTTTATTTATATTTCTGTTTACAAGTTGGAGTGAGGTCCTCAGGGGCAGGGCAGCTCGCCCAGTCCTGCATCATCCAGAGTGTTGTTTTGCTCGAGCCCTTTTAGAATTGGACTCGACCATCCCTCACCCCCACCAAGGACCACACTGTGAAGTGATAACTGCCTTGAACCCCTCTTGCTGTTTTATTTATTAAACTTGATTTGAAGCCCGGGGGTGCCTCTTGCTGGATTAGGAGGGGTCTGGGAGTTGCAGGACAGTCCTCATCGTTGTCTCCAGTGGACCCTGGACCTGCCTGGGGATCCAGGATGAATCAGAACCAACAGGCAGGCGGTCTGGAGGGGAGACAACATGACAGGTTGGATACTGTTTACATCAATGAAGAAAGCTTGGCTGTAATGATGGGTATGGGCAGGGACCACATCTGGGCAGAGGTGGTCAGGCAGCTTTCTGGAAGTGACATTTGAGCCAGAACCTAAAGGAAAATGGGCTGGTAGAGAGCCCATTCAGAGATGGGAAGGGATCCCACGTCTCCAGGTGGGGACTGAGGGCATAGAGCATGGGGACTGGGTAGGCTTAGGGACAACAAGCAAGGAGGCTGAGCTTCACTCCTGGTGTGGAGGCTACTAGATACCTGTGGGTTCCTGGCTTCCTGTGATGGTCCTGCAGCTGGAAGGTGACAGCCCTACTGGGGCAGGAGAGTAGGCCAGGGAGCATTCATGCACTAGGTGTGGGAGATCGAGGGCCTCCCAGAACTCAGATCTTGTCGTTTACATTTTCCTTCAGGACTTGTCTTCTAGTTTGCACTGCTCTCAACAGGAAGTTTTCTCTTGATTGTTTTGTCCTAACTGCTTTAAGATTTTTCTCTGTATCTCTGGTTTTGAGAGTTTGGTGAGGATGTGCCTTGATGTGTGCATATGGTATGTAGTCTTTTGAGATTGCTTTCTTTCATACACGTATCTTTTCATGGCTTAGTAGCTCATCTGTTTTCTCACTGAGTAACACTCCATTGGATACATCAGTGTATTTATCCACTTACCTACTGAAGGACATCAGTTGTTTCCAAGTCTTGGCAGTTATGAATAAAGCTACTGTAAAGTACATGTACAAGTTTGTGTTTGGACATATGTTTTCAACACATTTGGATAAACACCAAGGAACACAGTTGCTGGACCATATGGTAAGAGTATGTTTATTGAGAAACTGCCAAGCTGTCTCCCAAAGTGGCAGTGTAATTTTGCATTCCCACCAGCAATGAATGAGAGTTCCTGTTGCTCCACATTCTTACCAGCATTTGGTAGTATCATTGTTTTGCAGTTTGGCCTTTGAAATGGGTATGTGGTGGTATCTTGTACTTTCCATAGCTTTTTAAAGATGTATGTTTTTGGGTGGTGCCTGTGGCTCAAGGAGTAGGGTGCCAGCCCCATATACTGGAGGTGGTGGGTTCAAACCCCGCCCCAGCCAAAAACTGCAAAAAAATAAATAAATAAAGATGTATGTTTTTTGGCCTTGTGGAGTGGCTCACGCCTATAATCCTATAGCATTCTTGGGAGGCCAAGACAGGAGGATCACTGAAGCTCAGGAGTTCAAGACCACTATGAGCAAGGAGCCCCTTCTCTACTAAAAATTGAAAAGTTAGCCCAGCATTGTGGCGGGTGCCTGTAGTCCCAGCTACTTGGGAGGCTAACGCAGGAGGATTGCTTGAGCTCAGGAGTTGAGGTTGCTGTGAGCCCACTATGACACCCACGTAATTTTTTCTATTTTTAGTAGAGATGAGGTGTTAGTATTGCTCAGGCTAGTCTCAAACTTCTGACCTCAAGTAATCCTTCCTCCTTGGCCTCCTAGAGTGCTAGTGTTACAGGCGTAAGCCATCAGTGCCCAGCCTGTATATCATTATTATTATTTTTTTTTTTTTTGAGACAGAGCCTCAAGCTGTCACCCTGGATAGAGTGCTGTGGCATCATAGCTCACAGCAACCTCCAATTCCTGGGCTCAAGTGAGTCTCCTGTCTCCGCCTCCCAAGCAGCTGGGACCACAGGCGCCCGCCACAATGCCTGGCCATTTTTTGGTTGCAGCCGTCATTGTTGTTTGGCAGGCCCGGGCTGGATTCGAACCCGCCAGCTCAAGTGTACGTGGCTGGCGCCTTAGCCTGTTGAGCCACAGGCGCTGAGCCTATATTATCTTTTAAACCAGTTGTCTAGTATTGATTTAGATAAATGTTCTGTCAGGCTTCCCTCTGACCAGGCCTGCTGCTCACCATGCTTCGCATAAGCTTCTTGTAACCAGACCCATTTTCCTGCCATTTTCTGTTCTGAGAGTATTTGTCTTGAAGTGGGGGTAGAGGTGATTATCCTCCTGGGACAGTGTGGAGGTGTCAGGGGTTTCAGGAGCAGATTTCAGGGGTTGAACATCATCATTGTGATGTTGTCTTGCTGCTTCTCGTTCACTTTGTGGTGACTGAGATGGCCTCTAGGAGTTCCAGACACACTTCCTGTAAGGAGTGTCTTACCCAGCAGATAACATCAAAACTTCTTGGTGAGATGCATTTTTAGGTGACATCACCATAATGGAATCAGCAGTTGGGCAGGTGGAAGTTTTCTGGTTGTTCCAGCTTAGATCACTTGTTCACCGTCAGCAGCAGAACAGCCCTTGTACGGGTAAAATACTAGCATTCTGGGTAAATTAAACAGCAAGAGCAAAGTGTATGTGGGCCAGGAGGGACGACAGCTATCTTGAGACAAGAACATCACATTTGTGTGGGTAAGCACCAATTCAGAAGGGTAGTGTAGGGCCAGATGGGGGAGCACCTTCCCTTGTAGTTTAAGGAATTGAACATTTGGGGAGGTAGTGAGGAACATAGTAGTTTCTGAGGTAGTGCAGTTTGCTTTAGGGAGATTTATTTTGTTGGGATATTTAAGATAAGGATAAGAGTTTAGGAGAAACCATTGCTATATATTCTTTTCTTGACAGTGGTATCTTGTGTTTCTGATTGTATTCTAGACATTGTGTATAAAAAGACAGTGAAGGAGTCAAGCAGATAGTTTTGCCCCAGGAATGGCTTGCCCTTGCCAGCTGGGTAAATATGCCAGTTTCCTTGGGCCCAAGGACTTGGGCTGGCTTGGGTTGCTGCCTTTTGAGCATAGGTTCACCTCTGGTTTAGTTGTTGGGTAGTGGAGTCAGGCACTTCCTGCCAGCAGCACTGTTTCTGTATGTGGACTCCTCCAGCTGTGTCAGACACACCAGCCCCCTCCCCACCCCCCCGGACCAACACTGGACACTGGTCTTAGCTGATCCTGGAAGAACTTATCCCTTTCTGGAACAGACTTACTGTCCTCAGCTCTTTCATGGCCATAAAGAAAAGTTGTGCTTTTTGGTTTGTGTTAGTCTAATGTTTTCACTTTACAGCGGGGTAAAGATCTTTTGTGAACTGCATTCTGACCAAATGGGGAAATCTGTTGGAAAGAGTCAATTGGGTGCCAGGAAGCAAAGCCAATTTCAGTCCCTGGGCCTGAGAGCACCAGGCCCCAGCTGTGGTGTATCTGGAGACTGGACATCCTAAGACAGTTTCTGTGTGTGTGTTGGGGGGGGCTGGGACTTGCCATAGCTGGCACTCCTGAAGGCCAGTGTCCCCAAAGTCTCAGCCTATCCAGGGGGCCTTATGGAAAATGGAAGGGCTCTGGAATGTAACTGTTGGGCCCACCTAGCCTGACCCCACTGTTCTGCCTGTCCATCTTTTCCTTGTGGTCTTTCTTTTCCTGGTTTGTAGGTGAAATACAGGATACTCAGATTTGAATTACAGACATAGTTTAAGCCTAAGTACATTACATGCAATATGGTTTGTTGCTTTTCTAGGATTCAAACTTAATTGGGTGCCCACTATTTTCTATTTATTTATTTATTTTGCATAGACATATCAGGACTCAGCAAGGGTAACCTGTGTTTTTATTTGTAGCAACTGGCAACTCTCTTGGGCTGTTTAAAGAGGATATTGATGCTGGTTTGCCTGTGTGCCCAGCAGAGGGCACTCCTGAGCCCACCTGCCCTCGAAGCAGTTCAGTACCTGGGGGCTGCTGACCTGGGCCTGCTGACTGGAATGAAGGCCATGGTGAGCAAGGGGTGGTGGCTGAGCAAATGTCCTCAATACACACAGTCTCCCCAAGCCTCCCACATAGAATGCCAGAGCTACAAGGCATGGCCTGCACAGGGAAGATCTGTAAAAATTGCTCATGGTGAGTGCTCAGAAATGAACTGATCCCTGCCCTGGGACCAGACATGTCAGTGTGTTGCAGGACTATGGTGGTGTCACCAAAGGCACTCGGAAGATTCTCAAGAGCCCCTAAACAACTGCCCTGGTTATTCTTCCTCTTGAGTCAGGTCCTTTAGGTCCATGAATGTCCTGCTCTGCACATGAGCTCAGATCTTCCAGGTCATTCTTGGCTTCAACACATTCTGATTTGGCGACAGGGATAGAAACTACTGCACAGCAGGAAGTGATGTGATAGGGAGTGTTTCTTTTTTTTTAATAAAGAGGTTGCCTTTTTTTTTTTTTTTTTTTTTGACCAGGGCTGGGTTTGAACCCACCACCTCTGGCATATGGGGCCGGCGCCCTACCCCTTTGAGCCACAGGAGCCACCCGATAGGGAGTGTTTCATAAGGTGGCCCTGCACCATCTTCCCCGCTCGTTTTGTGGAAGAAGCTCCTAGAAACCATCTCTCGCTTTAAGGATGTGCTGTTGTCCTCCACTGCTTGTTTGTATGCTTGTTTTGCTGTGATCCCATGTGATCTCAGGCTTGGGCCCTAGCATCATTCATTCAGTAAACATGGGTTGAGCACCAATTGTGTGCCAGTTCCTGTTGTCCTGGAGGTCAGGCTGGGGAGGAAACAGTGATGATCTCAGAGCTTACACACACAATTCAGGTGTGGGGCATGAGGGGGTGGGGAGGGAGCTTTAGCAAGAATGACTTCACCCAGAGCTGAGGGGGTTCCTGAGCCACCAGACCCTCAGTGCTGAGACCCAGAAGGCCACCCTGCCCCTGAATGATTGTATGATCCTAAATTAAGAGGCACTCTAGGGATTGTAAAATCTGGATAGAAATCTAAATTTGCAGATGCTGGATTTTGAATTTCAAGGAAGTGGTTTTTAGCCTTTTTAAACTTAGACCCCAGAAAGAAGTCATGGTACCTATATCCACCATTTTCTATTTCAGCTACCCCTTAAATGATGTTGCCTAATGAGTTGGGCCCTGGGTCAAGCATTTCACAAACTGGTTAATCTTCACTCCGTTAGCCCTAGGCAGTAGGTAGCATTGTATCTCCTTTAGGCTGATGAAAAGACTGAGCCACATAGAAACTGGGGAGTTGTCTGGGTGCAGTAGCTCGAGCCTGTAAGCCTCGCACTCTGGAAGGCAGAGGCAGAAGGATCTCTTGAGCTCAGGAGTTTGAGACCAGCCTGAGCAACAGCAAGACTCTTATCTCTACTTAAAACAGAAAAACTATCCGGGTTTTGTGGCCAGCATCTGTAGTCCCAGATACTTGGGAGGCTGAGGAAGGAGGATCTCTTGAGCCCGAGAGTTTGAGGTTTCTATGAGTTATGATGACGCCTCAGCACTCTACACAGGGTGACAAAGACTCTGTCTCAAAAAACAAAATGTCTTCCAACCATCCACTTAGTTTTTCCGCCCCACTACCATCATTTCAGACCCACTGAAGGGCTACTTGGGAGGCTGAGGCAAGGGAATCACTTAAGCCCAAGAGTTGGAGGTTGCTGTGAGCTGTGACGCCACAGCACTCTACTCAGAGTGACATAGTAAGACTCTGTCTTAAAAAACAAAACAAAACAAAAACACAACTGGCTGATAGACCCACTGAAGGGTCTCCAAGACCCTTGGGGGTGGGTTAGGTAGGGTGGGGGTAATGCTCAAGAGCCTCAGGCCACAAATCTGGAAGTTGACTCCCTTCTGACCTTGGACAAGATACTTCACATCCCTTTAGTCCCAAAAGATGTACAGAAAGCAGAGGTGGGAGTAGCGGCTGTATGCCTAGCCTCTCCTGCCCACTTCACAAGGCTCTCCATCTTCACCAGTGTCTGGAAACAAACCTGGAGCCTGTCAGGTTGAGATGAGGCACCACAGTGGCACGACCAGTGCTGGGCCAAGTGGCAAGAGCTGCAACCTGCTGTGCCCTGATCTTCTTTGCTGGATAGTAACCAGCTGGCTCCCAGGGGTTGGCCCCAGTCTTCAGGAGATCCAGCTTGGGGCCCACATACTGCTGGTCTCTTTCCATCTTATCATCTGTAGGTAGGGAGAAACCACAGGGCCCAGGCTGTCTCCCCTGGAAGTAACACTGGCCTCAGGTTCTTCCCGTAAGGGAAGAACAGGCAGCTGAAAGTCAGTAGGTCCCATCTGTGAAAGCTCTAACAATAAGTTACTTGGGCTGGGCGCCATGCCTGCCTTATATAACCTGTAATCCCTGCACTCTAGAAGGCCAAGGTGGATGGATTGTTTGAACTCACAGGTTCAAGCCTGAGTAAAAGTGAGACACCCCCCCACCCCCATCTATACTAAAAATAGAAAAACTGGCTTGGCACCCATAGCTCAGTGGGTAGGGCGCTGCCCATGTATACTAAGGCTGCTGAGTTCGAACCTGGCCTGGGCCTGCTAAACAACAGTGACAACTGTAACAAAAAAATAGCTGGGCGTTGTGGCGAGTGCCTCTAGTCCCAGCGACTTGGGAGGCTGAGGCAGGCATTGAGCCCAAGAGTTTGAGGTTGCTGTGAGCTATGAAGCCAGGGCACCCTACCAAGCACAACATAGACTCTGTCTCAAAAAAATAAAAAATAGAAAAACTTAGCTGGGTATAGTGGATCAGGCCTATAGTCCAGCTACTTGGGAGGCTGAGGCAAGCAGATTGCTCAACCCCAAGAGTTTGAGGTTGCTGTGAGCTATGACACCATGGCACTCCCCCAGGGAAACAGAGTGAGACTGTCTCAAAAAACTTTTTTTTTTTTTTTTTTTTTGTCGAGACAGAGTCTCACTTTGTCACCCTCGGTAGAGTGCCATGGCGTCACAGCTCATAGCAACCTCCAGCTCTTGGGCTTAGGCGATTCTCTTGCCTCAGCCTCCCGAGTAGCTGGGACCACAGGAGCCCACCACAATGCCCGGCTATTTTTTTGTTGCAGTTTGGCTGGAGCAGGGTTTGAACCCGCCACCCTCGGTATATGGGGCCAGCGTCCCACTCACTGAGCCACAGGCGCCACCCCTGTCTCAAAAATTTTAAGAAAGGCTAGGTGCAGTGGCTCACACCTGTAATCCTAGGACTCTGGGAGGCCAAGGCAGGTAGATTGCCTGAGCACACAAGTTTAAGACCAGCCTGAGCCAGAGTGAGACCTCATTTCTAAAAATAGCCAGGCTTTGCGGCGGGCACCTGTAGTCCCAGCTACTCAGGAGGCTGAAAAAAGAGAATCTCTTGAGCCCAGGAGTTTGAGGTTGCTGTGAGCTATGACGCCATGACACTCTACCAAGGGTGACAAAGCGAGACTCTATCTCAAAAAAAAATTTAAAAAAGTGTTCCTTGAGTGCAGGACCACAGCAGCACATACAGGAGCCTTGACCCCAATCCTAACCCTAATCCTAATTCTTGCTGCTTCTACCAGATTTTAATCCTGCCCCTGCCCAGGGGTTTTAAGGCCTGACCCAAATCCTGAGCAGAAGGAAGTACAGAAGGGGAGCACCCTCTAACCAACCCCCCATCCTCTCCTGGGTCTCTCCCTCCAGACTTAGTACCCAACCTCATAGCTTCATACCACCCCTTACCAGCTCCTGCCCAACACACAGTAGGTGCTTGAATTCCTTTACTCCAATACAGTATGCCCTGTGCATATTGGAAGAAAGTGTGGATGGGCTTCAAGACTGCACTGAGGAGTGGGGGGCGTGCAGTAGTTAACAGCAGCTAACGCCCGGGTGTACAATACAGCATTTATGCCAGGCAGGGAGTGGGCACCGGGGGAAAATTCCACATGCTTTCCCTGCATGTATGAATGAGAAATGAGTGGAGCTAGAGCCCAGGGCCTACTGGCAGTGGGGGTAACTTGAAGTCCACCCTTGCAACAGCCTCAACCCTGTCTGGATGTGCTGTTTGGTGTGGGGATAGCTAGAGATGCCTCTCTACACTGTCTGCACACCACAGACAGAAAATCCAGAGTTAGCGAAAATCCAGGACCAGAGTCCTGGGGATGTGCTGAGTTATTTTGTGTGTTGGGTAGGGGGCTCATCTCCACCTGCCTGCAAAAAGGAAGCTGTCCCTGTGCTTAAGGGACCTTGGTCACAGAAAACTGCCCTCATCTCCAGTCTGCCCCATGAAGGGCCACAGATAAACTGTGCGCTGCTCCACCTAGCACCACTGTGTGGGCATCTTGATCCCCACCCCAACTGAGGTGCCTGACCATCCCGGGGACACAAGTTTGGAGGGCTCTTGAGTTCTAGTCTTAGCTGCCTGGGATGCCCTTCTCTAGATCTCAACTGTGTTCCTCTATCTGTAAAAAGGGTCAAGACACACAATGTTTTAGGGTTGTTAGGAAGGGAGCTGATGTGGTGGTGATGAAAATGAGGAGGTCCTGGGCAGTGGACGCTGGGGCTCAGCAACCTGGGTTCCAATCTCAGCCCTGCCTCATCCTACCATGTGGCCTCAAGTAACAGACCCAGTGTCAAGGTGAGTGAAGAATTAAGGCAGGGCTCCTGAGGAGGTGGGGCTTCCCAGATAGTCCCAGCCCAGAGACCCCAGATAGGTGTCAGGCCCCAGAGTGGATGAGACAGGTTAGGGTTAGCATAGGTGCCCTTGACCCTCAAGGCTCCCCAAGACCTGGTGGGGGCCAGACCCTGTTAATACTTTGTCAGGTTTCTACCTATTGGCACCTCTGTGTGCTCTCCTGTAAAATGGAATAGCAAGCGTGCCAATAAGAATGGCGCATCCCCTGTGGCTCAGTGAGTAAGATGCCGGCCCCATATATCAAGGGTGGTGGGTTCAAACCCAGCCCCGGCCAAACTGCAACAACCAAAAATAAAAATAAATAAATCTTAAAAAAAAAAAAAAAAAAAGAACGGTGCATCTGCACACGCACCCTAGCCCCAACGCCAGGGTGATTTAAAAAGCCAGGGATCACCCAGGTGCGGTGGTTCATGCCTGTAATCCTAGCACTTTGGGAGGCTGAAGCAGGTAGCATGCCTGAGCTCAGGAGTTTGAGGCCAGCCAGAGCAAGAGTGATACCCTGTCTCCACTAAAACCCGAAGAACTAGCGGAGCATTGTGGTGGGCGCCTGTACGTCCCAGCTACTTGGGAGGCTGGACCAAGAGGATCGTTTAAGTTAGGAAGTTTGAGGTTGTGAGCTATGACGCCAGGCACTCTACCCGGGGCGACACAGTGAGACTCAAAAGAGAAAAAAAAAAAGGCCAAGGATCGCAAGTTTATCCGGAAAGAAGCACCTCTGCAATTAAGCTATGGCGCCCCAGCCGTTTTAAGGTACTTCCTGCTTTCAGAGGCTTTACGACGCGGAGCAAGAGCGCCATCACCCAAGAAGGAAACCGGGGCTCAGAGGGATCTGGGCTGGAGGGTGTGTCCTGGAGGAGCCCACCAGTCCTTCGCACATCCCGGCTCGGCCCCTCTTCTTTCTCAAGCCTCCCGCCCCTCCCCTGGAGGGGCGCAGCCGGCTCAATCCCAGCCCCCCCCCCGAGTCTCCAATGACCCCGCCCAGCTCGGATCAGGGTCAGGGATTCCTCGCTCCGTACCCCGGATCAGGGTCAGGGATTCAGGGTTCTTCCCTTCCCCCCTCAACGCCGCACGCCCCGTCCACCCAGCTCCTCCCCTCTGCGGGGGCAGAGTCCACCCGTTTTCCGCCGGCCCGCCCGCGGCTGCACTCCCCTGCCCTCTCCTCTCCTCCTTTCCCTTCCCCACCTTCTCTTCCTTTTCCCTCCCTGCCGCTCCCCGCTCCTCCCCAGGCCTTCCCTCCCTTACCCCCTCTCCCTTACCCTCCCCTCGGCGGCGGGGCCGGGCTCTGCCGCCACGTGACCCCGTGGCCAGGCCGAGCAGGGAGCGACGGGACGCGCTGGGACCGGTGTCTGGGGTCGCGGGCGCGGCCCGGGGCAGGGGCAATATGGAGCGGAGGTGGGTCTTCGTGCTGCTCGACGTGCTGTGCTTGGTGGTCGGTAAGAGCCCCGGGACCCGGGTGTGTGTTGGGCACTTTCCCGGGACGGACACGCCCCCAGTCGCCGCGAAAGTTTGCAGGGCAAGAGGGGAGGCTGCAGCGCCCCACCCTCGGAGGATCCCCTGGAGGTGGGGAACTCGGCGGAAGACCTTTCCGCTCACAGACCTACCTCGGGGCCGCCCGATCTGTGCTCGCATGCCCTTTCGTGCGCCCCACCGGCCACCCGGCCCCGCGTGCCAGGCTCAGGAGGGGCCCTGAAGGGTCAAGGCGCTAAGGTGAGCATCCTCCGGCCGCCGCCGCAGGAAGGGGCCACGGAGGGGCCGCTCAGGTCTCCCCCCACCTCGCCCCGCCCGGCTTGGGCGGTGATTCACGCGGGCGGTGGCCCGGCTCCCGGCAGCCCGGGCGTAGGACAGCCGCGGGTCCACCTCGGAGGACCTCCATACCTCTGCTGCCAGGATCGGCAGACATAGGTCTGGGACACGGTGGGTGGGATTCGAACCCCTGACGCGCCCGCCCCTTGGGCCAGGGAGAAACGTTGAGAAAGGCTAGGCCTCAGGCTGCGGGTGCAGAGAGCCTCGGGCCAGGCAAGAACTAAACCTGTCCTGCGGGTTTGCGGGCCAGGTTGGGGGAGGGGCCACCCCGGGCCGGGAACAAAGGCCGAGTGTTTGCTCTGTGGCCGAACGGACAATGGCCCAGAATTCTAGGAGGGGCGAGGGTCAGGCCTAATTCTCTGTCGGTCCCCCCAGCGTGGTTCCCGATTTGCTGTGGGGCTAGCAGAGGCCAGGCCCTCCTTTTATATCCAGGAGGAGACCCTTTTTGGGATGGGCTAGGTGACAGCAAGAAGGTCCACGGGGCATTTGCTGACCCTGGGTGCCACTTCCTGAGCACCTGTGTTACTTAAACATTGATGTGGCACTTACTGTATGCTACACATTAAGCAATATGCAAATATAATAATTAAACTTTCCCCCTTAAACAGCCTGAGGGAGTGCTGCTGTGATTCCCAACTGCAGCCCAGAGAAGTTGAGCCACCTGCTGGAGGTCACAAAGCAGCGGGAGGCGGAGCTGAGATTAGGTTGGGTATTGCTGTAATATGCTCTGTGGTGGTGGTCCAGGCAGACCTGGCTTCCATTCTAGAAGCTTAAATATCTATATTATCCATGGTTTTAGGTGGTGACAAGGAAGGTGGTATGAGGGCTGGGAGGTGCTCAGGATGCCTAAATGTGAGGGGATGCTCCAATGGGGATGTCTGAATCTCTGGTGGGAAGTGCTGGGTTAGGGTTAGGTGTGGGAGACAGCCATACCTGTATGGGCCTATCCCCCTCTACTGTGGGAGAGGGTGGACTTCATTTCTCAGCATCTTGTAACCCGGACCTTGGGCAACTCTGGGAGTCTCCTCCAGGTTCTTATAATGTCCTACAGCCCAGCCTCTCCTCCCAACTCCCTGCCCACCCCAGAGATGCAGTTCCATCCCTAGGCCTGAGCATTGCTTGCCTTTCTCTTCCCAGCTCATTTGAACCACCTCACAGCCTTCAGGCACCTGCCCTGCAGTCTACCTTATAGCCCCATCTAACCACAGCTGTTAGGCTGGGCATGGTGGCTCACGCCTGTAATAACAGCACTTTGGAAGCTGACATGGGTGGATTGCTTGAGCGCAAGAGTTCGAGACCAGTCTGAACAAGAGTGAGACGCTTGTCTCTACTAAAAGCAGTAAAATCTAGCCAAGCGTTTTAGCAGGCACTTCTAGTCCCAGCTACTCAGGAGGCTGATACAAGAAGACTGCTGGAGCCCAAGAGTTTGAGGTTGCTATGAGTTATGACACCATGACACTCCACCCAGGGTGACCAAGACTCTGTCTCAAAAAAAAGAACCAAAAAAACCCCACAGCTGTCTCCCAAATAGGAACCTCCTTTCCTGCTCTGCACCCCTTTCCTATTCTTCATTCCCTTGCCTCTGTGGACCTCTTTGCCTTCCTCACTGGATTATGTTTTCAGACTCAGCATCAAAAGTACTCAACAATGCCACTGGAGGGGCCTATGGAGGAGTGTGAAGATCCTTGCCCCTCCTCTAGCATCCACATTTCAGAGAAGTCACACTGTATTTGTCACCTGCCCTGCATAAGTGTACTACCTTGGTTTGTCTCTAGGGAGCTGACCTGGGCTTTTGTTGTGCACCCACTTACAGAGTAGGAAGCTGCTCTCTGTCCCAGTCCTCTATAGGTGGCTTCTGCCTCCTTGGCTACCCTGGTCTCATTACTCTGTTTTTGGCACCTGGACTGTTGGACTGGACTCCCTGAGGCCAGCGCTGAATCTGTCCTGGTTACCATGTGGTAGGCTCAGGGTCTGGCCCAAAGGTAAACAAAGGGGCTAATGCACGAAGAGAGGTGCTTCAGCTGCTCCCTTCCTTGGAGTGTTCCTGACCTCTCTGAGGTCAGGCCTCTTGAGTCCTGCCTTATTTTAACAGACGATTAATAAACACTTTCCCTGGCTGGGCCCCAAGTAGGCTCTAGGGACACAGACCTGAACTCCACAAGCCCCTTCTGGTGCTCACAGATGAATGGGCAAATTCAGGCGTCACACAAGTGATTGCATAATTCCACATGGGGACAAGAGATATGAATACAGATGTTTCTTGCCATGGGAGTAATGCCAGGGTTGGACAAGCGGGAAGGGGATAAAGCTGAGCCTGGAAGTTAGTCAAAGATATTTTGGGCAGAGAGAAGTGCCTATGCAAAGGTCCTGGTATGGGTACTTGCTAGATTTGTTCAGGAGCAGAAAGGAGACTGGAAGTGTGTGTGTGTGTGTGGAGGGGGGGTGGTAATTATTCGAGGGTAAGGAGGAGTCATGGGAGGGTGAATGGTGCTGTAGTCTCCATTTGCCATGAGAAAAGCTCCTTCTAGCTGTCTGGTGGGGGTGGAGGTGGGGAGACCGGGAGGCCAGTGCAGTTGTGTGGAACCCCAAGGCTCCACTGTGGGAGAGCCACCTGTTTTCCTGGACTTCTCTCCTTCACTCCAGCCTCTCTACCCTTCGCCATACTGACGCTGGTGAACGCCCCATACAAGCGAGGATTTTACTGTGGAGATGACTCCATCCGGTACCCCTACCGTCCTGACACCATCACCCATGGGCTCATGGCTGGGGTCACCATCTCAGCTACTGTGGTCCTTGTAAGGCATGGGGCTGGGGGCTAGGGGCTAGGGAGGGGCACCGCCCTGTCCTGGATGTCTGTGGGGGCCTGATGGGAGACATAGCTCTGCCCTGGGTGGTGCTTATGGGGACAGGGCCCCTTTGGAATTCCTTAACAGCCTCAGGGAGGTCTGGGGGTTGGCCAAGATCCCCAGCAGTCCCTGTAGCTGCTTCAGCCTAGCCTTGAGGCTCTTTGACTGCCCTTTGCAGGTCTCGGCCGGTGAAGCCTACCTGGTATATACAGATCGCCTCTATTCCCGCTCTGAATTCAACAACTACGTGGCGGCCGTCTACAAGGTGTTGGGGACATTCCTGTTCGGGGCTGCTGTAAGCCAGTCTCTGACGGACCTGGCCAAGTACATGATTGGCCGTCTGCGGCCCAACTTCTTGGCTGTTTGCAACCCTGACTGGAGCCAGGTTAACTGCTCAGTCTATGTGCAGCTGGAGAAGGTGTGCAGGGGAAGCACTGCTAATGTCACCGAGGCCAGGTAGGTGTGGGTCAGCAGCCTTCATTATGGACAATGCTGGGGGAGCTCAAGCCACAAACATCCTCTCTCCTGTGGGAAGAGCAGGGCTGGAGAAGCCCCAGGAGCTGGAATGTGAAGAGTACCAAGGTGCTGGTTAGGCAGGGGCTGGCCAGGAACCAGACGTTGAGGTGCCCATGGGTCCTGCAGTCTCTGCCTGCTGGCTTCTGCTCCATCTTTTTTACCATCTCTGTTAATAGTTCCCCAATTTCTCATTTAATTGATGTCCTTTTTAAAAATTTAAAATAAAATTGGCGTAACATAAAATTCACTATTTTACCCATTTTTATGTTTACATTCCTTTTTTTTTTTTTTTTTTTTTTTGAGACAGAGCCTCAAGCTGTCACCCTGGATAGAGTGCCATGGAATCACAGCTCACAGCAACCTCTAATTCCTGGGCTCAAGCGAGTCTCTTGCCTCCACCTCCCAAGTAGCTGGGACTACAGGCGCCCACCACAACACCCGGCCATTTTTTGGTTGCAGCTGTTACTGTTATTTGGCGGGCCCGGGCTGGATTCGAACCCGCCAGCTCAGGAGTACATGGCTGGCGCCTTAGCCTGTTGAGCCACAGGAGCCGAGCCTGTGTACATTCATTTTTAGCACATTCACAGTGTTGTGCTCTAATTCTGGACTAGTTTCTTTCTTTCTTTTTTTTTTTTTTTTCTTTAGAGACAGAGTCTCACTTTATTGCCCTCGGTAGAGTGCTGTAGCATCATAGCTCACAACAACCTCCAATTCCTGGACTCAAGCGAGTCTCTTGCCTCTGCCTCCCAAGTAGCTGGGACTACAGGCGCCTGCCACAATGCCCGGCCATTTTTCAGTTGCAGCTGTCGTTGTTTGGCGGGCCCAGGCTGGATTCGAACCCACCAGCTCAGGTGTACATGGCTGGCGCCTTAGCCCTTTGAGCCACAGACGCTGAGCCAACAACCTCCAGCTCTTAAGCTTAGGTGATTCTCTTGCCTCAGCCTCCCCAGTAGCTGGGACTACAGGCACCCGCCACAATGCCTGGCTATTTTTTTGTTGCAGTTTGGCTGGGGCCGAGTTCGAACCGCCACCCTCAGTATATGGGGCTGGCACCCTACCCACTGAGCCACAGGCACCGCCCTAATTCTGGAATATTTTCATCACACCTTAAAAAGACCTGGTTCTCAGGAGCTGTCACCCCTTTCCCCCAACCTTTGGCGACCACTAACCTATGTTGTATGTTTTCAAAGTTCATGCATGGTATAGTGTTCTATCAGATTTTACTTCCTGTATTTTAGGGCTCTGTTGTTTAGTGTGTATCTCTTTGTAATTGTTATTGCTATGTTTTCTTTTTTCTTTTTCTTTTTTTTTTTTTTAAGAGACAGAGTCTCACTTTGTCCCCCTTGGTACAGTGCCATGGCTTCACAGCTCACAGCAACCTTCAGCTCCTGGGTTTAGGCGATTATCTTGTCTCAGCCTCCCAAGTAACTGGGACTACAGGCGCCCCCCACAATGCCTGGCTATTATTATTTTTTTTTTTTGTAGAGACAGAGTCTCACTTTATCGCCCTCAGTAGAGTGCCGCGGTGTCACACAGCTCACAGCAACCTCCAACTCCTGGACTTAGGCGATTCTCCTGCCTCAGCCTTCCAAGTAGCTGGGACTGCAGGCGCCTGCCATAACGCCCAGCTATTTTTTTGTTGCAGTTTGGCCGGGGTTGGGCTGGAACCCGCCAACCTCGCTATATGGGGCCAGCACCCTACCCACTGAGCCACAGGCACGGCCTAACACTTTTTGTCTTAATGTCTATTTTGTCTAATATTGATTAGTATAGTTATTCTGGCCCCATTTTGTTTTATTTTGTTATCTTATTTATTTATTTATTTTTTTGAGACAGAGCCTCAAGCCTTCACCCTGGATAGAGTGCTGTGGCATCACAGCTCACAGCAACCTCCAATTGCTGGGCTCAAGCGAGTCTCCTGCCTCCACCTCCCAAGTAGCTGGGACTACAGGCGCCCGCC
Source organism: Perodicticus potto (assembly GCA_963574655.1). Classification (NCBI taxonomy): domain Eukaryota; kingdom Metazoa; phylum Chordata; class Mammalia; order Primates; family Lorisidae; genus Perodicticus; species Perodicticus potto. The sequence continues at coordinate 110 of CAUYRH010059912.1, read as the reverse complement.
ACAATGCCCAGCCATTTTTTGGTTGCAGCCGTCATTGTTGTTTGGCGGGGCCGGGCTGGATTCGAACCCACCAGCTCAGGTGTACATGACTGGTGCCTTAGCCCGTTGAG